>PVLD010005908.1:0-106350 GCA_004027595.1 Dinomys branickii | reverse complement strand
AAAAAAAAAAAAAAAAAAAAAAAAAAAAAATTCCAGATGCCAAAACACTTGTTAAACATTGCACATGTCTTGGACATGAGCCAATTACAAGTCCTACTGAAAATATCATCTCAGTCTATGAGAAGGCCATTCTGGCAGGAACATGCTATATTAAAGAGATGAGACACACAATTGTGGGTATTTTAACAATGAAAAGAAAAACTGTGGAGAAAATATTGGAGATGTTTATAGAACCAAGGAACAAATCTAGGAAATCAACATCGAAGATACAGGCATTAATTTAGAGCCAGGAAAACTAGAAATGGCTAATAAACATAGAAATGGGGTACTTCAAGATTATAAAAAACAGCAAGTCAAAAAATCCAACTGACATTATTAAAACCCCTAATGCAGAAAATAGATCAAGTTGCATAAGCAAATAAATCTACTACGCCACATTTGCAGAGTATAAGAAGATGCAACCTGACTAAACAAATTCCACATTTAAAGAGCTGAAGTTTCTAACACCAATGAGCTATTTTCATCAATGTGTTTAAGAGAAGACTTCTAAATTGCCAGACATGGTAAAAGACCATTATTCTGTGCATCCTCACTGGAACAGTTATCAGGGCTGGGAGGTGAAACTGATACTTTTGTATGTGGCCTAAAAGTAACACTGTGTGACTGAGACAAGAGAAAAGAAATAAAATTCCAAACAGGAATGAGGGTTGTCATCACCCATGGAGGCTTTTGTTTGTGTGGCTTCTTTCGTCCCTCGGACCCGGAGTTGTCCAAGTACCTTCACAGAAGTGAGAGCCTGTACTGACATTCCTGCTACAGGTGGAGGTACCCAGTTATGTATAGAAAGCTAGTCCATTTCAACAGACCGAGTTAATCTCAAACTTAGTTAATCTCAACAGACCAAGTTTCTCTTTAAGTAAATTTTTAGTTCATTTGTGGTATTCCTTAAATATAAATAGGTTTGTTTTCATGTGACCTTGTTATTAAAAATAACTTCAGCAACTCTCTTAAATATTAAGACATATAGGGTTGGCTTGCTTTTCCACCAAACTCATGTCTTCCAGACTGTTGTGCTCTGCTGTGTCCCCTGAACTGCGACAGTCCCTCGCTGTCTCTGTGAGAATCTGCATCTTCACCTCTAACTCTTGTTTGGAACTGAGTTTGCCAGGGATGGTCGCCTGAATGCCCCATTTCTAACGGAAGTATTTCTTAAACCGCATGGAAGAAAGGTCAAACACATTCAAAACTTTCAGTCTGGGTTTATTTCTTTTGTTGTTTATTTCGTTTTGCACCTTGACTATGTTAATGTTAAAATTTTAACTTCCATAGCTCCACTTTTAGTTTAGAAACTACATTAGAATAGAATTTGGGAAGGAATACATATTTAATGTGATTCTACATTAGGTAACATTTCTAAAATAACCAATGTTTATACTTGTTTTCTTCTCCATAATTTAAAAACCTTGCTGTTAAATCATGTCCACCAAGACATGACGGCTATGTAAACAATTTTCTTGTCTCCACACGTAAATGCCACCAATAAAGTTGTTTTATAAGGTCTGAACTAATACTTAAATGACACACATCCTCTATCAACTCTACAGTTTAAAAAAATTATGTATGAAGCATGATGTAAAGAGCACATACTTATGTTCATTCCGTATGTGTTTTTGTTTTATTATCCTCTCCTATTCTAAAAGTAGTAATTTTACTATCACTACCCTCTATACTTATATATATATATATATACACAATAAAAACATCTGTGTAATGATGTTCCAACAGGGGGAAAGTATGTGTGAAAATATAAAGGGGCTATTTTTCTAAGCAAAAATTATAACAATATAGTATGGACATCATAGGATTTGTTGATGTAATAAATTTTAAACTATAGCATAAAATATAAGGATCATAAATTTTGAAACTGTAAGACTGCAGAGACATCACATTTTAAAGGAAGTAATACAATACTAAGTAGACTAAAAAAAAAAAACAGTAATGTGGCACAGCCTGTAATCCTGGCATTCTAGGAGGCTGAAGCAGGAGTACTACACATTCAAGCCCAGCCTGGGCAATCTAGGGACTTAGCGAGACCCTGTCTCCACACAACAAAAAATGGCTGGGGATGTACCTCAATAGAAAGACCCAGGGTTCAATCCCCAGTACCACAAAAGAATATTTATGGGGTACAGCATATATAAAAAATTCTTACATAGTAAGAGTTTTCTTTCCCCCAAAAGCACTTAAAGTAACAATAATGATTCTTGTTATTCTGCTAAACTACAGAACAGTAGTGTAAGAAATACTGTGCCATGAGCACGTTCCTTTCCTTCTTACATCAAGGCCTTCACACATGCTCTCTTCATGCCTGGGATGCGCTCACACTCTTCCTTGGATAATGGCTATTCAGCCCTCTGGTCTGAATGGCATTTCCTCTAGGAAGCCTTCCCTGACAATCTCCCCTCAGTGGCCAAATGAATTTAACCTATCACTGGCCCATAGCACAATGGACTTCAGCATTTCTTGCTGTAATTCAGTTGGTCTTATTTACCTATTGCCAATTCCCAGAAGACAAAGATCCAGAAAGGCACTGGCTTATTTTGCTCATTGCTGACTTCTCTATATTCAGTGCAGTGCCTAGTACCAAGCAGCTAGGCAGAGAGACAGAGGACTCCTAACCTGCTTCCTCCTTCCCAACCTACCGTTTGGCTCTTTCTAAGTCATCGTTGGCTTGCTCCAGCTCCCTGATGTATTTCTGCAGTTGATCTTTAATTGCTTTTGTCTGTGCCAGGTCATCTTCCAAAGCTGAGATCTGCCGGTAGCCTTCAGAATGCTGCATCTCAAATTTTTCCTGAAGGACAAAAGCAAGGAGCGCATGATTTAAGACTCTGAGAAGCTATACACATGTCTCTTCCCTGTCATCTCCTCCCAAATAAAGCTGTTCATCCATTCCTCCCCTTGCCTAAGCCCCACCAGCTCCCTGATTCCTCTTGAGGGTTGCTCTTCCCCAGATTTTAGGGTCTTAATGGGACTCTTCCGCCCATCAACCTGCAGAGGCAGCTTCAACCTTCCTTTCCCAGGCTCCTACCTAAGCTCAGTCAACAGAACCTTCTCTCTAGTGGCCTGGAATGTCGAGCATGTGGCTGAAGCTGGTAAGAACACGTAGCAATCACTCAAAGCAGGTGTATCCTAAGCAACTACTGTATTCCAACAACATCCTGAGGGCTTCCTGTCTCCTGGTCCCTGAGCACCTGGTATCCTGCCCACGCCCAAACCTGGTTCCTACAGCCTGCGCCCCAAAGCCAACAAACGTCAAATCAATCATTTGAAGTGTCCACAGCCAAAGAAAGCCTCATGGCCAGGGCAGTGTGGATCGGCTCCACACACTATGTTACAAGAGATTATCAGGAATGACTTTGGTTGCTTGTGCCTCCCAACAGGAGGAGGGCGTCAGGTACTGAGTGTGACAACTTTTTGATCAGGATGCTTTCCTGTAGCATGGGAAAAGTTACAAGAAACTTCTGGACAAGGGAGGAGAAGGAAAAGGTAAAGAAAGAAATTGTTACTGATTATGGAAGAAAGTTTAGAGCAATTAGCTAGGGCTTTCCAAAAGCAGGGAAGAGTCCAGTGACCACTCATTAAGGAGCTGGGGCTCATCTGGAGCACATAACATGTGACATACTTAGTGCCACACCAGGCTTCACAGCCTAGTACATTGCACACATATGTTGTCTCATTTATCCCACTTTAGAGACGTGGGCGCCACGGCTCAGCTACTTAGCCAGCCCGAAGTCGACTGGAGCGATGACTAGAGCAAGATCAAGCTGAAGCCATCTGAGCTGGTGCTCTTGAAACAGTGATGGATGCTCAATGGCCATTAAACCTCTTGCATCCAGACCATCAAAGTACTGATATTCCTTCTTCCCCCACTAGATTCCGTGTGTGTGTTACTTGGGATTGAACCCAGGGCCTTCCAACTGAGTCAGCTTTTAAGATAGAATCTCACTTCATTGCTCAGGCTGACTTTGAACTTGCAGTCACCTGCCTCAACCTCCTAGAGTGTTGAGGTCATAGGCACAGGCCCCCTCCACATCCAGCTTTCGGATTCCTTCCCTTCATCCAACAACCTTCCACAAATACAACATAAAACAAAACACATCCCACAAGGAAGGCTTAAGATCTAGTTCAAAAGATAAAACAAAGGCACGCTCCTCTTCTTGACTAGATCCAGTCAACAAATCTGTTGCTACAAACAATCTACACGCACCAGGAAGTGAGGTGATGGTGCCGAGTCAGAAAGGCAGGGTGAGAGGCCCTGGGAAGGAAGAATGGCCAAAGAACAGCAAATTGTTCTCAGGGTGATGACAGGGAGGGCATTCCATGTCCTCTAGCGGCTGGGCCCCCTTTGATGCCCATTTCCTGGCTCTAAGCACAGTGGGTCTGAACTCAGAAGAGGCAGCCTCACCCTACACACAGGTCCTCACCCTACACACAGGTCAATCCCCAGGCATTCTTGCACCCTTCATGGCATCTCCAAATAAAACACAACCCCAGGTCATTAACCTCGACTCTAAGGTGGGCTCCAAGAGGATGTGGGAACAGACTCCTCCACCCACATATACATTCAGACAGTCTCCCCTTTGAACTTGTGACATGAAAAGTTGTTGCTGGAATGTTGGGCTTTCATTTGGTGCTGATTATAAAAAACTGTCAGCTGATGAAGCATCAATGGATGCTCTGTTTGATCCCTGACAGGCCTCTGTATTCAACTTGTGATGAATGAGCCAGTTGTCAACAACTTGTCTCAGCTGAACACATCTCTCTTAGGTGACTGACAAGTATTTACTAGCGACAGTGTACTCTTTCTCTAAGGTGTTCATATTTCTTCCCCCGCTCTGTGCTCCAAGTCTGTCATGAAGCTATAATGAAACATCTTCTGAAGGCTTGAGGGTTCAGTCCTTTGCTTTCTGCAGTCCTAGGAACTGAACCCAAGGCCTTACATATGCTATGCAAGCACATTGGTGCAAAGCTCCATCCCTAGTCCTGTTTTATCTTAGAGTCTAAGTTGACCAGGCATGACCCTGAACCTGTGATCCTCCTGCCTCAGTCTCCCAAGTAGCTGGGATTACATGTGTGTGCCACCTAACTCAATAAGGCTCAGTCTTGAAGCAGTTAATTACTTAGCAATTGAGTGATATTTACTCAGCATCTGGGGAAGCCTCTTCTCCAAGCCATAGTTCATACCACAACTCTCTCTACTGATCCCTGAGTTCCCTTCAATTTAACAAGGACAATTCTTTATTGCCTGTGGTGGGAACAAGTATGCATTCGCAGGGGTCAGCTGCTAACAATGAGGCTAACAATGAGGCAAGTGGACAAGCAGACAAGCAGGACAAGCAGAAAGCAGCACTTGGACTTCCTTCCACATTAGGGCTATGGGGACCAAAGCAGACTGGACTCAGTTTTCTGCTGGAATGACCAAGTCCAATTCTCAAGGGAAGTCAGAAATCCAGATTATTCTAAAAAATTTTATAAATCTTAGATGTTGACATTAAATATGAAAAAAAACACTCTGGAAGATACTAATTCTACTATTGAAAAGAGAACCTATAAACAAATGCTGGACACTAATTAATGATAAGCATGTTGAAGTACTTGGGGGAAGTGTATCGCTTCTTGCAATTTACTTTTTTTTTTTTTTTTGGTACCAGGAATCACACTCTCAACCTTGTGCTTGCCAGGCTGGCGCCGTGCCACAGAGCTATATCCCCTGTTGCAATTTACTTTGAAATGCATCAGAAAAAGCAGGCTGGATGGACAGGAATATTACAAATAAAAGGCAAGTATGGTCAATGTCATGGGAGAACTAGGGGTGCATATATAGATATTCACTGGAAAAGTCTTTCAAACATGCTGTGTGCTTAGTAACTTTCATGGTACACGTGGAATAAGACCCACTAAAAGATAAGCACACATCTACAGACTGACTTTTAAGTGGTCAAGCTGGGCTCTCTGGTCTACAATACAAAGTAAGGACTTCACTGCTCAGGTTCCAATGTCTGGGAGACCTTTCTTTTCCCTCTGTTGGAATCACCAATGCACTTGCTTGTCTCACTTTTCCCACATGCAAGTAAGGCCAGGTTTCCGATGTGACACTCATTCTTATCTCCATATGTGTTGTTTTAGACCTCGATTATCCTCCAAAAGTCTCCCGTGTCCAGAGGGGGGGCTTTTGGCAGGTGACCGGATCATGGGGCTGCTACACTCACCCGCAGAGTAACGTGCTGTTGGGAGGCGGCCCTGATCAGGAGAGGTGGGTCACTGGGGGACATGATGTGGGAGTGTGTATCTTCCTCCTTGGTTCCTCCTTTTGCTCTCTGCTTCCTTGTCAAGGAATGAACAGCTACCCTCCGCCCAGGCCCTTCCAATATGCTGTGCTAATGTGCTTCAATATGCTGTTTCAGCCAGCCGTGGACTGAAGTTTCTGAAACTGTCAGCCAAAATAAACCTCTCCTCTTTTAAATTGTGAGTGTTGGTTTCAGTTTTGCAAAAAAGGAAGTACCTGAAAAGTTGGAACAAAGAACAGGGCTGCTGAAAAGACTAGCATTAAAAAGAAACCAAGCACTTTCCACCTGAACAATAGGAAAGATGGTTTGAGGGTATCTCAGGAAGGAGACAGACCCTATTCTACAAACCCTACTCTTCAAAGGCTCAAAAATACAAAGGTGAAAACTTTGCTTTGAGAAGAAAACCTCTGGGCATCCTGCCCAACTAGTGACTTGCTTCCCGGAGATTAGGTTCACAATGCTCAGCCATCCAGGCACTCAGAGATCTCTGCAACCATGATCCAACGGGGTCAAGATACTGCTTAAGCTTCCCTATAGGATTGGCTGCCACAACCTCAAAGGAGGGGATTCTACTGGAAACCAGTAGATGGAATCCAGGGAGGCTACTGAACATCCCACAGTGCAAAACTCAGCCCATATACCAGAGAACTACATAGTTTCAAATCTCAATGAAGCCTTACCCTTATCCATGGGGGACACATTTCAAGACATTCTGTTACGCCCAAAACTTGAGATAGTGCCTAACCCTATACATACTATTGTTTTTTCCCATGCTTACCTACCTATGATAACATTTAATTTATAAACTTTAAGAAATGAGCAAGGGGCTGGGGATATAGCTCAGTGGAATAAGCACTTGCCTAGCAAGTGCAGGGTCCTGAGTTCGATCCCCAGTACCGCAAAAAAAAAAAAAAAAAAGAAATGAGCAATAATAGAATAATTAAAAGAAATTATACAATAAAAGTTATTAACAGCTTATGAATTATTTATCCATTTAATACTTTCAGATTTCAGTTGACCAGTTGACCACAGGTAACAAAAACCACAGAAAGTGAAACCACACACACTAGCAGACTGCTATAGGAATAAGAAGAGAAACTTGCTCTAGATTGGCATTATGCAATGTAGCATTCTGTCATGGCAGAACTGCTCTACAGACCTTCTGTCTGCTAATGATACACATGAGCAACATGTGGATGCTACCAGAGCTAGAAACATGGCTAGCAAGAATTGAGTTTTTTCATTAATTTACAGTTCCATGTCATATGCAGCTAGGGGCCAACACGCTGAACAGTATAGCACTGGACCTTGTAATATAATGGTTAGCAATTCTACTGTGATACTCCAACATCTAAAAAGGTCTCCCTGCCATGTGCCCTACGAAATCAATAAAGATCACTGAGAAAGGCCACAGAGACTCATGTTGACTTGCCTGTCATAGAATTCCACACACCAGGGGCATACAGGGCAATAACCACATCCACCCACAAGCCTGCAGGTGAGAGGGACCCAAACCTCAATCCCTCGCCCCACAGAGCTCCTTCTTGCTGCAAGCCCACCCACTCCCCTCGGTTCCTCACCTTGACACTTTCCAGCTCCATGCGAAGGCGGCTATTCTCTGACAAGAGGTCTCGGTTTCTGGTTTCAATTTGTTGCAGCTGTGTCTCTAATTCAGCTTCATACTCTCGGCTTCCCTCCTGGAATTCTCGGAGCTCCTCCTGTGTATTCTCTGCCCTGCAGAATTCCAAGGGGTCGAGTAATAATTTATCAGCCACCTACTGTGTGCTGGGCATTGTGCCATTTAGCGCAATATGTGGATCATCTCTTTATTCAACTATCATTATTCCCATTTTATGGACAAGAGGATGCGATTCAGACAAGGTGAATGACTTGTCCAATTGGGAGTGGTGTTACATGCCTATAATCCTAGCTACTCAGGAGGCTGAAGCAAGAGGGTCATAAACTGAAGGTCAGCCTAGGCAACTTAGCGAGTCTGATTCAACATTTGAAAAGGGCTGGGGAATGTAGATCAGCTCAGGAGCATTCACTCATCATGTGTAAGACACTGGTTCAAGCCCCAGGACCAGGCAAGGAAGAAAGGTAACTTATGTAACAGGCACAGACAAAGTCATAAGGAGAACGCGGATCACCTTAACCCATTTGCTATTCACTCCACATACATTTTTTAAGCCCAACATACAGGAAATAACTTTGGATTTTGTATCTCCTGTGGATTTACTCAGTAAGCATCTCTTCAGACAATGGACATATAACAAATGTTAATGTTCACATCACTATTCTCTGTTCCTAGTCTAGACCAAGTATCTGTCTGGCATCAAAATGCTCCAGTGTTTTTAAGGAAGGATCTTATCATGTAGTTCAGGCTAGCCTTGAACTCACAGCAATCCTGCTGCCTTCTGAGCGCTGAGACTAGAGATACACCACCACAGCTGGCTCCACAATCCTCAAAATTAAAGGGAATTTTTTTCTTTCTAAATTAAGCCTAAAATATTACCATTCTTGTTGTTATTGTCATTGGTATACACACATATGCATTATATATAGTTCTTTTTTTTACACGCTAGGCAACTGTCCTACCCCTGAGATACATCTTAACCCCTGGATTATTTTTAACCACTTACCAGTCCAATTATTTAAATATAGGATGACTAAAAGTTACGTGTTTTTTCATTTCCTTTTATAAGATAACAGGAAATATAAAAACAACAATTTTATCAAATGCATTCAATACAAGAATCGACTGGTTGAAATGACACCTAGGATGTTGTGCATGTAAGCAGACCTGGTACCTGAGTGACGCCCAGGGAAGGGGCCAAGTGGCTCCAGAGAACTAAGAGTTAAAAAACGAACAGGGCTGGAACAATACCTCCATGTGAAGACTAAGAATCCATGAGGGTAAAAACTGACCTCCTGTACCTCCCCACACACATACACACCCAGGAGATGGGCACTGAAGCACTCGTTCCAAATTTTAAAATTTCCAACCACTTAGTTTTCTTGACACAGGGAAAAGTTCTTTTCCCTATTCAGAGGGACCAACCAGCTGTGGCAACTCAGAGCTGGTAAGAACCCTTCCAGAATGTAAGACAGAGCGGCAGCACAGGCTGGTTAGGGTCCCTGCTCCATTCCCCACTGGCCACAACCCTGGGCAAATTATTTCCCTGCACCGGCAGTTTCTTCTGCTGGTTCTGCAGGGCTTACCTCTGCTTGTAGGTCATCGCTAGATCTTTCCAATAGTTTGCTTCTTCTTCCTCGGAGCTGAAAGTCTTTCCTGAGTCCTCCATCGTGAAAATGGGGAAGAACTCACTCCTCTTGTGGCATGATGTCTAGGAAAGATAGTTTTAAAATTACTACCCTTAGGTCAAGGATATAGCTCAGTGGCAACAGTGCCTGCCTAGCAAATGCAAGGTCCCGAGTTCGACTGCCGGTACCAAAAAAAATAAAATAAAATTACTACCCTTACCTGGGTAAACAGCTAACCTTTAATGGAAAACAAATTCCTCAACTTCAGGCTGGGTCAAAGGACAAAATGCTGCCCCCAAACTAAAACTAAACCTAAAGCACAGACAGACCATCCCATCTGCGATGCTTGATGGCTTACTATCAGGACTTATGTATACCCCTCCACAAATATTTATTGAGCACCTACAATAAAACCGAGGGATCCAAATAAGACATCTCCAGAAGTACTGCTTTCCCTCAATGGGGAGATGTCAGCTACTTGATAAACCATACGGTGAGTGCAGGGACAGAAATAGGAACAGGATACCAACACATAATAAATCACCCATATCCAAGGTATATATTTTGTCCGCAGACTTCTGTATGCACTTAAAAAACTGCCACCAGTTAAGGCAGTAAGCATTTCTGCAGGGCCCTGGGTACTGAGGAAGCTCAGCCTGAGTCACAGAGCGCTTCCGGGGAGGGGCGGAACGTGCAGGGGCGGAGACACTGAAGAGGAGCAGGAGGACGCTATACAAAGGAAGGGAGAAGCAGCCAGGCTTGCAGGGCAGCTGAGAAAACTGGGAGGATGAAAGTGGAGGAGACTTAACATTGGGAAACAGTATCGCCAAGGGCGTTTCTGACAGCCTAAAAAACTTAGTGGCATAGGAGCCACTGGAGGGTTTTGAAGGAGACAACCACGTGGTGGGATCTTCGCTGAACAGCTCGTCCTGGCAGCCACGGATGGGCTGAGCAGGGCCAAGGCTTCAACTGTGAAGCTTCTGCATCAGAGGAAGGAAGGTGGCCTGAATTAGAAGGGCGTGAAGATGGAGGCAGGAGGAATGCATTCCAAAAATATTTAAAAGGCAAAATCAGCCAAGTATCTGGAGCAACCTGCAGTCCCAGCTACTTAGGAGGCTGAAGCAGGAGGATCCCTTCAGCCCAGATGTCTGAGACCAACCTGAGTAACACAGCAAGACCCTGACTCAAAAAAAAAAAAAAGAATTAGTAGCATTTGGCAACTTACTGAGGGTGGGGTGATTAGAAAAAAAGGTGGCAACATCTCCTGAGACTTTAAGTAACTGGGTACCTCTACCATCCCTATCTCCAAAGATGAAAAATAACAGAAGGAAAACTGTTGAGTGGGTGGACTGGGGGAAGATAACAAGCCTAGTCTGGGGTATGTTTGGTTTGACAAGCCCATGACACATTCAGATGCAACAGTGCATCTGAAACTCAGGGCTGAAATCCGCGCCAGAAGTCTAACTCGAACCACGGCCAGTGGCTGGTTCTTCTCCAGAACTGGCAGGGACTCTCACTGGGACGCAGGTACAGGAAAAGCAGGCTGAGGAAGAAAGTACAACGGAAGGAGTCGCAGAAGACAGAGACACGAGCGCCGGAAAGGCGGTCTCCAGGGGAGAGGGCACGTTCCACAGCGAGGTACCAGATGCAGGTAGGACGGAAGCTCCCGGAGGGACAGTGTCAGCCAGTGGCGTGAGCGAGCATTTTCCACCTGTGCAGGAGGAAGGAGAGCAACACGGGGTACGGGAGAGGAGCGGGGGATGGAATTTCGGAGAACTGAGCTGAGAAGAGAGGGAGATGAGCAAGGGGCCGAAGGGTGTGTTGGGACCTTCCTAGGACGACTTTGGGCTGCCAGGAAAGCAATTTCTAGGAATAGTTGGGAGAATAATTCTATACTCCCTGCTAAGACAGACTCTGATGTCCTAGCTCGTCATCTGACTTTGAGGCCTTCAATTTGTTGAAAACTCACAGCAGACCAGGCATGGTCATATAGTCCTGTAATCCCAGCAGTCTGGGAGCCTGAGGCAGGAGGATCACAAGTTCAAACCCGCCTGGGCAATTTATCACCCCTATAGCAAAAAAAAAAAGAAAAAAGGGACAGGGATTTAGCTCAGAGTGAAGGACCTGAGTTAATCTCTAGCACCTTTCACCCCTGCCAAAAATCAGTAGCAGCCTAGCATGGTAGGCTGAGGCAGGAAGATCCCAAGTTCGAGTCCAGCCTGAGCAACTTCACCACTTACTAAGACCCTATATAAAAAAGAAATAAAAAAATTTTAAAAAGAGCTCAGCATAAAGACCCTGGATGGTTCAACCTCTAATACCATGACCCCACACACACACAAAAAATCACTAGGGAGCCAAGTAAAATGTCACCAAGGTCCCTTCATTCCCTAGAGAAAGTTCATGGGTTTTTCTGTTTCCTTGGGACAAAAGAATGAAGAAAACGCAATGCTTAGCAAGGCATAACCAACATGCTGCATTTTGGGTTCAAAATACAATCATTAGGCTGTTCTCGCTCTCATTTTCTTCTGTTCCTAACAGAGGAAACATGCCATTTCCTGACTCCTACCCCACTCCCAGGGAACATCTTGTCTGAAAGCTTCATCGAGGCAGAGAAGCTAGAGGGAGTGGAAAGTGGCTGATCTATGGGGTTTTTGGTTGCTCGTTCTTCCATCCGTGACAGCACTGCAATACTCCCTCGAGGACCCCAATGCTACCTCACTGCACAGGACCCAGATGTGACATCACCCACTACATCTGCAGGAAAGCACAGGCCCACTCCTGCCTCCCGCATCGAGACCAGGGCAGGCCTGGGCCTAAACCAAGCTGAGCCCGGGGGTGTGCAGACCCAAGCCTGCAGCGCAGCAATCCCGAAGGAAGCTGCAGGGGTGGTGAGGCGGTGGCAGGCAAGCCAGGAACCGCCAATGGTCACCCTGCTGCCTGTCAGAGGGCCAGCGCCTGCCAGGGATGAAGCCAGGCGAGGGAAGCATTGCCAGGGGATGGGGAGATGGTCCTGATAACGTCGTTTCAACAGCCGGACCCACCACACCAGACCTAAGGTTATGGAAGGTAATCTGTTTCTCCTCACGTGAAGCCACTTCGGGGAAATCTAATTAACATATGGAGAGAACATCTTAGTTTCCCAAAGCAAAAGGATAGTGTTATTCAAAGAGCAAAGAAGCTGAGAGATAGCTGGCTGGCCAAGGGTTAGCAGAGACTAAGAATTACGGAGCAGGGGGAACCCACGGTCCCTGCCCCGGCGGTAAGTGCTGAAAAAGCCCAGACGTGGTCTGAAATGTAGTCACCAGACTGATTCCAGAGTGTGGGGAGCCCAGAGCCATGCATCTGTAAATGCACAAGAAGCCATCACGATACTGTAACCCTACCGAGCACATTCTCAACTGCGGGGCGTAGGAGGAAGTGAGTGTAATGAGAGGGTACATAATGAGGAATTAGCAACCAATGTGAACTCACTTTCTTGCAGTTTAGACAAAGAGCATGTACAAGGCCTAATGTAACTGGTCTCATGCCTACTTCTGAGTATCTCCTACTCATTAATGTCCAGCCGCTTCTTTCTCTTCCTTGAGCACAGGGAGCTGGCTCTCACCCCAGGGCCTTTGCACTTACTGTTTGCTTAGCTGCAATGTTTTCACCTCCCATTTCTGCCCAGAAGGTTTCTGACTTGTCACTGAAATCTCAAGTGTCCTCCCCCAGGGCCATATTTAAAAAACTCATCTAACAGCCCCTCCAGCTTTTACTATACTACTAACCCCTGCTTTATCCTGTTCATGGCTTTCTGAGTTTGGTATCTGTTTATCTTCACTACTAAAACATCAGTTTTTGAGTACAGCGACCTTCTCTTTCTTCCTTTTTTATCCCTAAAGCCTACCTAAACATGGCTTGGGATATAAAGGCATCCAGTAGGCGAAAGCAGAAAAGCTGCAGACTGCCCACTAAATGGAAAGGCTTCAAGGTCAGTGAGAGCAGGAGCAAGGGCAGAATGAAGGGATGAGGCTTCTTTCCGCCTATAAATCCCCACACAGTGTTACAGAGAACCGACAGACAGGGAGGTCCAGCTGCCCCCCACCTGGGTGACGCTAAGGGGATGGGGCTCAAAGACTCCACGTGCCTGTGGCGCACTCAGGTTAACAGGACAAGCAGCATTTGCTACAGTTACTGGGGTTTGGTAATCCCCCTTCCAGACACTTAGGCCAGATGAGTTTTAGAAAAGGGCTTCTCAAAACAGTTATCCTGACCAGTGAGGCTCAGAACTTATTCCTCAGGAAAACAAGGGAGTGAGATGTTTCGGGGGTGCTTCTTTGGTGGGGGAGGCCCTCGTTACAAGCAAGCTGGTAGGAAGGGTCTGGTTTTGAACTTCAGGGACTGGGAGAAACTACTGCAGATACCGGGACTTACATCAAGGCAGCACAATCTTTTCTACCAACCAACGAACAAAAGTACCTGGAAGTGTCATTTCAGCCAAAAACTCATGCACTTTAAAAGCAAAACTGAGGGAAGAGCAAGACATAGGCTAAAGACATAGGGAAGAAGTAACAACTGTACCTTACTTGGTTATGAAACAGCAGTCTTTTTTTTTTTTTTTTTTTTTGAAACAGCAGTCTTAAAAATATAAGATTTTTTTCTTTGCCACTTGGAAAGGTCTCAGAAAATGCTTTGCACTACTCTACCACAGAAAGTAGACAAAATGGCTTGCAAAGGATTCCTCCTTCTACGGTGGTTACTTCTAGGCTATTTACTGAATTTTATGAACACCTTCCACAGTATTTGCTGGGGCGGGGCATTTAATAAAATCTTTTCTTTGAACACTGGCCACTTTAAGCTGTTCTCCTTGGAGAGGTAAACACAGCAGTAACTGTTTCTTAGAAGTGGAACTGGAGCAGTAACTGCATGCCTAAGTCATCTCTAAAGGCACCGGAGAGTGGCTCCGCACCCAGACCCAAGTGTAAGGTGCCTGTGAATTCAAGTTCAGGTCCTCTCAGGAGGTCAGACACACTGACTAGAGGGGAGGTCCCCATGTGCTGTTTGGCCTGTGGTCTTCTCAAAAGGCACTGAAACACAGGATGTGTTACTGCCTGGCCACAATGTACACAGCTTTGCACCTGCTGTTTTAAAAATGGATACTACACCCATGAATTTCATCTGTGTGCAGCTAGCTAGCTTGGACTGTCGATGCTTCATCAGCGCAATGGGGAAAATCTGATGGAAGCCTGGCACATATGTACGTGAGCGAGAAGAATGCTCTCCGATCTAGTGGTACAAAACTGTTTCACATAACTTGGGTGTATACTTTCTGTAAAATTCTTTCCAGCATCCCTCCCCACATTTTGAATGATTACCAGAAATGTCTAATTATACACTTGCGATACACATTTCTGATTTCAAAACACTAGGAAAAACAAAGTGATCTCTTTTGGCTTTCCCCTAAGTGAAGAAAACCTGCAAAGCCTGTCATGAGTAATGCACGCATGCACACACACGCTCGACTTCACAAGCTTCTCCATCCCAAGCCCACATCCTTCCCAAAGCACGTGGACGCCCCGCAGGGCAGGGAGGGCAGAGGAGGAGGCCGCCTGGTGTCGGCGGGCCCCACCAGCGGCTATGTCAGGACAAGGACTGCTCATGCTGCAGAAGTGACATCACAGGGCAGACCGAGTCAAGAGTCAGCAAGCCTGGCTTGGCCTTGTGCTTCAGCACCTACAAGGATCACTGTACCTACAGAAAGGCAGGGAGGCAGACGAGGACATGTGCTCGAAGACAGACTAGAAAACTGCAAAAACCCAAGTATCAACAGAGGACTGATGGGAAAAGCACAAAGGAACGTGGCACGTGGAAAGATGAAGTCCACGTATGTCTTTTTTGTTTTGTTTCACCGTATTCTGGCGTAGGATGACTTACGACATGGGTAGGGTGCTTTGAAGAGTAACTGAACACCCGCTACTTGTTTAAAAACGGCCATGTATGCCATTTTTGTTTCTCTCCCCCTCTCTGCAATACTGATTTTTTAAAAAGGGCCTGACGGAGGAACCAGAGTGCGAGCAGACCTGGCACTGAGATGTGTATTTTACAACAGGCTTCACAGTTTTTTTTATAGTAGGGATATTTTTTCTATCAAAATTTTTTAGCAAAACATGCACCTGGAAAAAACAGAACAGCTGTAGTTTCAAGACATTTTATTCTACTGAACCAAGATGCTGGGGAAATTCCCCTCTGTGGTCCGCACCCCATCCCTCTTCAATCATTTCTTGGACACCTACTAAGTGACAGGAACTAGTGGAAGAGGCAGATGCACAGGCCTCGCGCAGAAGCAGAACCAGCTGCAGATGCAAACTCTGGGCCCGGGCAGGCTGGGTTAGGAAATCACCTTTCAAGGAAAGGCCGTGTAATCTCTCTGAGCTCACAAGTTTTCTGGCAACGGAACACTTTGAAAACAAAAATAACACCCTAACGGTGTAAGCCAAGACAGGAAACTACCACCCCAAACGGGATAAAGCACGCAAATCTGAGGCCGAGACTTCAAGGGCGCGGATGATCAGCACCTACCCTTACATCAAAGGCACAGCAGGAGGAAAAGAATTACATTTCCAAACTGGTACAGTATCAGTGTGGCGGCGGCAGGGGGCAGAGGGGCTGGATAACCAAGGCCTCTGAAGTGGCGGGTGTCCAATTACCTTCAAAGCACCCTTCCCGGGACCTAAAATACCATCCGACCCCAGAATACGTTGAAACAAAACTCTCTTGGAAAATGATAAACCTCGGCCCCGCGTGCGCAGAGGAGGCCCTTTCTTTAGCAAGGAACTTTAAAAGGGGCCTGGGGCTAAAAGTAGCAAGACCGGGGCACAACTTGGTGGAAACCCTGGACAAAGCCACCCAGAGTCGCTGTCTAGGTCTCAGAGGGCTGAGAATCTGGGATGACTTGGAAAAGATCAAAGAGCTTCTCCAAAGGCGGCGTCCAGGTGACAGCGGGCATTCCCTCGACTCGGAGAGGCAAGCAAGCCCAAGGCACCCGCTGCGCAGGAAGCGTTTCCCCCTTTATCCAATCCTGCCCCTAAAGTGCCGCCCGGGGAAACCTGAGCCGGCCCGCGGCACAGAGCTGAGAAAACCGAGGGAAGGGAGGGGACACAAAGGAGGGGGAGGCTCTTGGAAAGAGGCCCGCACCGGGGTGGGAAAGTGGATGTAAGGGCGGGGGCAGGGCTGGAAATTAAAGAATGAGGGGGCAGGTAGAGATGGGGGCTGCTGGAGGTTAGGGGCAGGGAAAAGGGGGTAGAGGAGTGGAGGGGCAGAAAAGAGGCGAGGGGCATACAGTAGGGGAACTAGGGGAGGGAGGGGAGAGGGACGGAGCCCAGCAGCCGCATTGGGACCAGAAGGCTGGACGACCAAGAAATCCTAAGGGGTTGGGCAGCGGGGTAGGAGAAAGTTGCGCAGAAAGAGAAACGAAGTTGGCGAAGGCAAGAGCCGGGCGCTAAGGACGCAGGGCGGTAGGGCAGGGCAGAAAGTTAGTAGGGAGGCTCCAGGGAAGCAAGGCTTTCGGGGACCAGCGAAGTCCCGGCAGCCGGGCGCCGGGCAGCGACGCGCAGCAAGGGGCGCGCAGAGTCCCTGCAAGGTGGTGGCGGAGGCCGGGCAGGTCGGAAGAGCTCGCAGCGGTGACCCGAACGGCCACCGCCCCGGTCGGCGACAGGTCCCACTTACCCGGCTGGGGAGGAGAAGACGCGGTGACCGCGGCGGCCAGGACTGCGCGGCCCCGGCACTCCAGCCCCCGCCTCGCGCTCACGGCCAGTGCCGCCCATTGGCTGCCGCTCCACGGGTCCGCGTCCGGATCGGCCAATCAGCGGCGAGCAGCGCGGTTTGGAAACTTTTTCTAGCAGGCCGGGCACTGTCTGGCCACGCGGCGGCGGCCTAGGGCGGGAGGAGCCGGGGGAGGCGCCGGCCTGCCCTAAGGTGCTGCAGGCTGCTGCTTCCTTGACGCCGGGATCGGGCTTGGGTTTGGCAGCCAGCACTTAAAGACAGTCCTGGCCACTGTCTCACACTAACTGCTGCATCCCAGCCTTGTGTCTTCCCCAAATAAGGCTGCAGGGCCAAGATCCAGGTCCACTGAGGCTAACATGGCTCCAGGCTCTTCCCACACCTTCACACCCTAGAAGGAATGAATCTTGGACAGCCGCCTCCTTTGGAGGCCACAGAACTTCATGTGAATTTAGCTGCGAGAAGTGGTGCACACTTCTAATCACAGCGATCTGGGAGGCTGAGGCAAGAGGATGGAAAGTTTGTGACCAGCTTGGTTAATTTATAGATTGAGGCTCTGTCTCAAAATAAATGCAAAAGGGCTGGGAATGTAGCTCAGTACAAAGGCGCTAGGTTCAATGACCAGTACAGAAACAAACTTGGTTTTGAGTCCAATTCCACACCTTTCTAGTTGTGTGAACGTAGGCAAGTTACTTAACTGTACCGAGACTCAACTATGTATAAATAAGACTGTGCAGGGATCTAAACAAACAAATACTTGCAAACGTTTAGGGCAGGAAATTCTATATCTATACATCTGTATGTGTATTTGTTAAATAATTGTGGATTTGTTGGTTTGGTTTTTTTTTTTTTTTTTTTTTTTTTTTTTTTTTTTTTTTTTTGTTGGTTTGGTTTTAGACACGGTCTCTCTATGTAGTTCAGTCTGGACTTAAACTCACTGTGTAATTCAGGCTGGCCTGGAACTTGTGATCTTCCTACCTCAGCCTCCTGAGTGCTGGGGTTACAGCACCACCATGCCCAGAAATTTTTTAAGTGGTTGTGTGACTCAGGCACAATGCTTACTTGTTGATATGATTTTTTCCTATTTAACTCTTACAGCAACCCGAACCATTCACTAACAAAGTATTCAGAACTCTTACAAGGAACCTGTTCTCAAAGGACTTATAGTTTGCAGAGAGAAAGACACTAAACTAGTAAGCAGGTAAAAGAAATTCCAGATGTTACTAAGTGTTATGCATGAAGCACATTCATGATAGAACAGGGCTGGGGAGGGTACACTTTGTACACTCTAAGGAGATGACAGTGAAGAGCACCAGACAGTGATAACCACAGGTAAACTCTTTTTGGGGGAAGTGGCTGAGGATTAAACCCAGGGCCACTCTACCATTCTACCACTGAGCTGCACTGCAGCTATTTTTTCATTTTGAGACAAGGTCTTAGTAAATTTCCTAGGTGGGACCCAAACTTGTGATCCTACTGTCTCAGCCTCCCTAAATGCTAGGATTAAGCTATGTACCACCATGTGCAGCTAGTAAAACACTTCTACTTACTCATTTCAAGGATGAGAAAACAAAGGTGTGTGAAATTAAATGAATTGCACGAGGTTTACAATTAATAACTAAGAAGTCAGTCTTCAAACTTTGACACCCTTGTTCTTCCTCATATATTGCAGGCAAAGAAAGACTCCCCTTTCCTTCCCTAATATGGTTAAAATGAGCTTTCTCTAATTCTGCTTTAACTCCTTGCTAGTTCCTTAAGAAAGCCCAGAGACACAAAAGGGAACCCACCACCTCTACCAAGGGGTTAAGGAAAGTACCAAAATGTTTTTCAGGATACTTTCAGTCTAGTCCCAAACCCTAATATGTCATTTGCATCTGCTTGACACTTAGTCTAATACTTTTTTTAGTTTTAAAGAAAATAGTACAGAAAAAGAATAGCAAAATACAAACAACGCAAAGGAAGGACATTAAAAATGATACAGGGTTTCATACCAAATGAAAGGGATAAACAGTGCTTATTATATTACATATTGTTACCTTCAATGAAATTGCTCAGATACCAGATGTAAGAATAGAAGATTGATCAAATCATTAAGGAGAATAAGAAAATAATAATTTAAAAGAACATTAGCAACAATACACAGTGTCACTAGGCAGGATTGTAGGAATTCACCAATGGTTGTTATACTGCAAATTGTTGTCGTCACGTAAATTGCTCAGATTACCAGAAACAAGCCTGCAAATTTGGTCAAAATAGTATAAAAAAAAACAAAAAACTTTTAATCATTAATTGTTTCCCCTAGCAAGAATCTCAACAAATCATCAGACACCAACAGTACAGTTATGCCACTGATCCATATATAATACTTTTAACTTTAGAATTTTATTTGACCGTCCCCACCCGTTAAAGTTTCAGGGGAGGGAGTAATCACCCCAGTGATTCACTTTATAGATGAGCTGAAGCACAGATTGGTAAGGTACCGTTTTTTATTTTGATTTTTGAGACAGGGTTTCACTATGCAGTTGAGGCTGGCTTCAAACTTGCAGTGATTCTCCTGCCTCAGCCTCCTGAGTGCTGGGATTATAGGTGTGTGCCACCATGCCTGGCTGAGCAGGTATTGGTCTTGACTAAATGACATTTGTCAAGTCATTTAAACAACTTGATTCTCAATTTCATAAATTTTCAATAAGGAGAAGGGTATTGAAATGATTATTCAGGTGCAAACGTTTGAGGAAATCAATTTGTCAATGGGTAAAATCATAAAAATTAAAAAAAGGTTGTACTCATAAACTGTCTTTTTACTTATTTATTTATTTTTAAACACGGTCTCACTACGTAATCCAGGCTGGCCTTGCTCCTCCTCCCTCAGGCTCCCACGTGCTGGAATTACAGACACGGACCACCACGCCTGGCTTCAGTTTATGACTTTTATACAGATCGAATCAGTATGTCAGCTTTATTTCGGCCCCTTCACTGCCGAATCTGGAGACACGGGCTGTTTCAGATCTTTCCTTGTAGCGTTGGGATATGACTGAGCAGAGGGCTCAGCTTCTCTTGCACAGGCCCCTTCATCCTCATTCTTCAGCGCAGAACACCAAACTGAAGTAAAGCAGACAAGTTGCATGGGAGAAACTCCTTTAGGGACAAGACTGGATAACTGAGCATTAACAAATGCAAAGTAGCCACACAAATAGCACAAAAACAAATCATCCTTATTTCACAAATGTGAGGGTTATTATTTGGACAAGGAAAAAACTGAAACTCACTAAGTAGGAGTAAAATTAACAGGCTATCCATAACTGATATAGCTTAGAAGTCTTATAGCTTTTTTAAAAAAGTACCATAATGTACTTGGAGTCATTATTGTCTCCTTCAAAGGGCCAGTGTACTCTGCTTAGTTTGCTACAGAAGCAATAAAATAGTTTGTTATTGTTGTTGTTGTTTTTTCTTTTTGAGACAAGGTCTTGCTATGCAGTTTAGGCTGGCCTTGAGCTCACTTTGTAGCCAAGGCTGGTCTTGAACTCACAACGATCCTCCTGCTTCAGCCTCCAGGGATTACAGGTATAATAAAACGATTTCTATTAAAAGTCCGTGCCTGGTGGCTTATGCCTGTAACCCCAGCACTTGGAAAGCTGAGGCAGGAGGATCTCTGTGAGTTTGAGGCCACCCTGAGTTCCAAAGTGAGTTCAAGGCCACCCTGAACTATATAGTGAAACCTTGTCTCGGAAAGATGAAAGGAAGAAAGAAAGAAAGAAAGAAAGGAAGGAAGGAAGAATTTAGATTTTTCACTGGCTTTTCACTTATTGGACTTCAAAGAATGACAAGCAAAATCAGACAATGTGTCTGCCTCATATTTGGTAGCTAAAAACTTTTAAAAAGCAATTGCAAATCTACACTTTGTTTTCTTTTTTATATTTTGGTTAATATCGTCTGTATCCAGAGATATTCAACTAAAATTTAAAAAGAAAACAAAAATTTAAAGAGCACCTGTGAAGAGTAGCATATTTGTTTGGTACTTTGAAAAGACTGAAAACCTTAGGAACAGAGTGGTTTTTCATCTGTTAGAATCGCCGGCTGGCAACTACTACCCTCACAAAGACACAGTGAAGAATTTACTCAGCAGTAACAAATACCTATGCAAGCAGATGATGCATAACTGCCCTGGGCCTTCAGGAACATTAAACACAGGCACAAAGGGTTCTTCAGCTGCGTGTGGGAACTTGCCCTCCTCAGTACCGGGCTACAGAGGTGTCTATGGGGAACTATTAATCCCCACTTAGTGCAGATTGCCTAAAGAAATCACCTTACATTGGAAACTCAGGAAGAAAAATGATCTCATCTGGCTTTTTCTACGTACAAGTTTTTAGCAAAGCGAATTTGTTCCTTGACAAACTTGAAAGCTAAACTTTTTAAGCAATATTCGGCTAGCACACCCTTGCCTAAACTGTCTATAAAATGCGGTAATATGTGCTTTGTTTTTCTCCTAATTGCAACAGGAAATAGTGAGCAGCTGGCAGTTGCAGAAATTACCATTTTGCCTGAGTTACAAAAAATTAGACCTTAGGTAAAAAGGCACCTGAAACAGTGTTACCCGTTTCACAAAACTTAACCCTCAATTTTCATTTTTCCTCGCCCAATTTGTCCCTGGGAAAGTTGTACTCTTTTGTGAGGAGCCCCGGGTCAGAGCTTTTAAAAATGACGCTTTCTCGAGGATGCCGCCCCGCGCCTGCTCTTGAGGGAACACACCAGCCTCCTCCTCGCACGCGCGGCTTCCGTGCCTGGGGGACACAACCTGCGGCCGCGAGGGCGCGTGCGGGAACCCGGGCGGCAGCGACGTTTGCTCCATTCGCCACCAGGTTGCACTAGGTGAAGGATGCTGGGGAATATGCGCCATATAATTTTTAAAATAAAGTAGGACTATCAGGTGACGAGACGGGGGTGGGCAGCCAAAGCGATCGAGTTTTTTTTCACTAAAATCGCTTTTCCGTAAAAGACCAAATGAGCTGAATTGTATTAAATCCCGTTTGGCAGGCTTTTGCTCGATTTCACCTCACAAGCCCGCTAGTTCTTTGCTTTGAGGTTCCTTTTGACTTCACAAAGTTATGACAGAAAAAAGGCCTCCTTAAATTCGGGGTTTTAACCAAAAAAGCCAGGCTATCCCCCGGGAAGCCCCTATTTAGTGGTTTATCGGGAGGGGACTGAGCCTGACGAGGCTGCAGGGCCGCAAGGCCCCGCCCCCCCCGAGGCCCAGCATGCAGCGCGCGCTGAGGACGCCGCGGCGGGCGGCGGGCGGCGGGCGGAGGAAGGGGCGGGGCGAGCGGAAGAGAAGGGCGTCGGTTTTGCGACAGGGGCGGTGAGGTACGGAAGCGGAAGTGGAGGGTGCGCTTGGCGGCGGCGGCGGCGGGAGCTGCGGAGTCGGGAATCAAAACAAAGGGCCTGGGGGGGCGGGGGGAAGGCGGTGGGGCCGGAATGTAAGCCGAGGTGGAGCAGGCAGCTGAGGTGAGTTTGCTCTTAGCGCTGGGACTAGACTCTGACGGAGCCCACTGCTCTGGGGATACCGGAGCTGGCGGGGGGGGGAGTGCCCCCCCTTCCCCCACCTCTCTCTGGGCAAGGGCGAGAACCGGGACCCGCCAGACCCCGCCCCAGAAGTCAGCATGTCTGTGTTTTGAGTCTGCTCACTGCTGTTACTATTGCGCCGCTATTCCCCTTTTTGGGTATTTGACTGCCCGCCCGCACCTGTCTTGCAGCTCCCTGTGGGGCCCTGCAGGTGTATCAGGGGCCCTTCCTAGAAGGGGGTGCAAAGTTAGAAAGTGAAGAGAGTACGCTCGGGGCGGACGTTTTTGTAACCTTTTTGAGCATTTTGCGTTCCGCTGGGCCCCTCAACAGTCCCTCGGGTGTAGCGTTGGGGCCTCGGACACTCCCCCTACTGATTGTAACCTCTCGATACACCCTATAGAGTTTCCCAAGCACCTTTCTGATACTACTAAGACTTTTCCAGGTACCTCTGTATCGTTTGGACTTCCTCTATATCTGAGAGAGATTTTGTCTGTTTTGCATACAGGGAAATTGCAGACTAAACAGTCTTCTCTGACATCTATTTGGTGTTTCCTTCCTGCAGAAGTATGCCAGGCACTGTGCCAGGTGGAGGAGATACAGTAGTAAATAAGAAGACAGTTCCTACTGTCCTGGAATTTATGTTTTAATAGGAGAGAAAGAATAAAGTAGCAGGTAAATAAGATCATTTTAGATGGAAGACCTATGAGAAAAGGGAAATTGGTAAAGGTGGGAAGTGGAGTGGAAGTTCAGGACTACGTTGAATGCTAAGGGAAGATCTTTTTGCTCACCCTAGCCCTTTTGCTAATTCAATGATCCCAAGTAATCAAACCATCATGCAGTGTACTTTCTGTTACTAGCAGATCCATGTAAGAGGATCTGAGGTTCAGAGAGGTGGTTGAGTTGCCCCTTGTTGCACAGTAGGAGGGAGTAGCAATGGGGAATAAAATGCAGGGGATGTGATATCACAGACTGTGTTCTCAGCCACTATCTGAATTGCTCAGACTCAGAGAGATATGGGCAGAAGGGAGACTCCCAGTTGAATAGAACTTGCTTTGGCTATCCAGACGCTTAGTAGCATTCTCAGGAATTCTTGGGAAAATTTCAGAGTACAGGCAGCTAACAAGTTCTTATTTTTGTTTATTTGCTTGTATTGTGCAATACTAGAGACACTTCAGCAGAAGGAGGTGAACAAGCCTCCTCTTGCTACCTTTCTGCAGTGATTGTGAGATCTTGGACTAGCTACAAAACTTAAAGTTTCTTTTTTCCACTTCTTTAACCAGTCACTAATTTCTTTCCACCTTACAGAACTGAGAAAAAAGTTACAGGAGTGAATTCTGTTGCCTTTACTTTTTTGTTGTTGTTTTTGTGGTGCTAAGGATTGAACTGTACCACAGTTTGTATATTAGTACTGTGTTTGTCTATTTCAGAGCCTTTACACCAAAATACATCCCCAGCCCTATCGTCAGTGTTGTTTTTCTGAGGAACGGTGAGACGCCTAAGTAGGAGAAAAGCAGCCTCTATGACGGTTTGAGACTGAACAGCAGGCAGTTTTGTGGTTTCACCCCTAAAGCAGGCATCTAGAGGCAACATTGCCTACCCTGCTTCCTCCTTGTACAGGTTGCCTATCTACCTGTCTCCTTCTTAGCCCACAAGATCCAGATCCCTAACAACAGGCCGACCACCCAGTGGGAGGCAGTCAACATGGGAGGGAGAGGTCCCTGAACCCCTACCCCATAAAACAGGACGGCTTGCCCCAGTTTCAGCAGTTGCCCAATTCTGGGGCCCTCACTCCTTGTAGTAGCTTTGTGCTGCTGCTTTCTGCAAATAAACTTGGACTTTGCACCTTCTGATTCTTTCTCTTTCTACATCACAGAGAGAAACAGACTGAGGGTGGGCTGGTGACCTTGGGCCTACTAGACATGTTGTTGTTATATTGTTGTATTATTTAAGACAACTGACTAAATTTCTTAAGTTGCTCAGGCTGGGTTTAAGCTTGAGAGTCTCAGCCCCCTAAGGCATTGGGATTATAGGCTTGATATTCCTGTTCTAAGGATAGGTCTGCTAAGATATTAAGTAAATATTTGCTGGATGAGGAAATAAGGATAAATGAAAATACTGTGTTAACTATTATATTGAAAATGTTAGCTCACTTTCAAGATTTGGCTTTAGACAGGTTTGGGAGAGTATGTGGAGGTTGTGTGTACTACTGTGAACATCACAAATTCGTATAATTTAGAGAGAGGCTTGTTGGACCACAGAAGATCTGTAAAAACAAGTATCAATGGAGTATTTGTGGTGGCGGTTGACTCCATCTGTTTCAGAATTAGCCTCTCCCAACTGTGTGCCTTAAGTAAATGATGTACTTAGTAAAGATTGGTGCCACATAGTAAATATTATAGGCTTTGTGGCCAGTCTCTGTTATGAAAAGACTCACTTTTGCAATTGGCCAGAGACAGTATTTAAATGAGTGAGGGTGGCTGTGTCCCCATAAAACTTTACAGACACTTAACATTTGAATTTCATTTATTTAAAATTCTTTTTTTAGGAATTAACAAATGTAAAATACATCCTCAATTCATAAATTCAGTTAAATATAGGCAGTGGGCTGGCTTTGGTGAGTGAGCCATAGTTTACTTTTGCCTTACATGATCAGTTCTCCTGTACCTTAGCCAGGTAGTAACCACCCTTCCCTCTGCCATGTAGATGTTAAAATCTCTTGAGAAGAGCGTCATATCCAACAGAAGAGAAACTAGAAGAAAGTTATTTTCTGTATGCTCAGATGAAATTTTTGATAATGAACTTCATTGCTTGAAAATGACCACCGAGGGTAAAAGTGAGATAGTGTTAGGGTATTGTGGGGAGGGCTTAGAAATGAGGGTTAGTTGTCTTCAGCATTAGTCAGCTGCTTTCATCCTAATGGATGTGGGTTGACTTTATCTGCTTTTATTGTACTCTTGTAAGATGTGTTGTTAAATTGGAATAGGTACAGCACATTTGTGATTCGTGATTGTTCTAATTACTGGATTTTTGGTAGTGTATTAGATTGCACTTTCATTATAAGTAAACTAAGATATGGTTTGGTTTCTTCTCTGGCAGGGTAGAATTCAAAGTCCACAGAGGTTATTTACTTTGGACTTTCCATGTTCGTATCAGACAGTAGGAGAGGTTGATGTGACAGTTCTTTTACTAAGATTAGATGTGCTCTTCTGTTAACTTTTTGAGTCTCCTAATCAGAATCTTTAGAGAGAGATAGCTGAGAAGAATTAAGTGAAAAACAATAGAAAAAGCCTGCTTAAGGCCAGAAAAAGTTGACTCTAGCCAAATGAAAAGAAGTGTCACTGAGGGGTATACAGGTGCCCCAAATCAGCTATTTCTTTCAGACATGGCTGTGTATAAAAAGAAATAAAATTCATCCAGAATTCATTCCTTTTTGAAGAGCTATGGAACACAAGAAATGGTAGGTTATAGCTTTTTTTAAAAATCAGATTGATGTTAGATTTTAAGCATAAACAGAATCAGCCAAGTTTATAAAATTTTAGTGACCTGTAAAATATGCCCTGACATCCTTTCTTCTTTTAAGATTTGAGTTGTGGGAAGCCATTGTTCTATACATACAGTTGTAGTTTCAAATTTTAATATATTATGAACTGCAATATTATGCAAAGAAATGACATGAAAATATCACTCACTCTTAACAGGGTGGAAGAATGAAAGAAAAGGAAGATGAAAGAATGTTGAACCACTTTGTATGGCTGTATGATGGAAGGAAACGGAACTGAGAACCCCTGCAGTAGAACACTTGGATGGCTTCAACAAGATAATGATGCTAAGCCATGGCTTTGGAAATTCTCTAATTGCTTTTCTCGTCCTGAACAGACATTGCCACTTAGCCCCCAAACGGTAAGGATATAGCAAATGCAGTCTGTGATCGCCGAGAAGTCCATTTGCTGTGGGACACCAGGGAGCCTCTCCCTGGATCCTCTGCCTGGTTTTCCTGTATATCCCAGCTGTATTACACCTGGTAATGTAATGATTCCTGACTTAATGAGAACGTAATTTTTTAACTGTTATATTTCACTGTGAGTGACAGCACGTGTTTTAAATGTTTAATATTAAAACTTTAGGAAGTTAATACTTTGTTTCCTGTTTGGGTCCCAAATTCCAAAACTTATGTAGTAAAATCAGAGTAAAATGCAAAATAAATTTTATTTTACTATAGCTTTTTTAGTTGTGGGTCCTATAAACTAGAAAAATGGGCAAGACCTTGTTTATAATCTTTCTTGTTCAAGATTTCTCTGAGTGTTTAAATATATCTTATTTCTTATTTTTGTGTATGTGTATATGATGCTGGGGATCAAACTCAGGGAATTGCGCTTGCTAAATGCATGTTGTTTCACTGAACTCTATACACAGTCCCTTGCTTTATTTTTGCATACTAATTTTGACATTTTCTCCAGAAAAATTTTTACATTTGGTATTTGGGGTGGAACTTAGGGCCTTGGTATGGTAGGCAAGCATTCTAACACTGAGCTAAATCCCCAATCCTTTGTAAATTTTATTTTGAGAAAGATTCTAAGTTGCCAGGCTGGCCTTAAACTTGCAATCCCCTTGCATCAGCCACCCAAGTACCTGGGATCATAGAGAGTGCTACCATAACCTGATTTGACATTTTCTGTTTCATGTACTCAGGTTACCACTTAACTGTTTTTTCTTGTACTTGGGATCCAAATGAGACTTCAAAAAAATAAATCTAATTTTGTTTCCCCTAGATTTTTACTATATAAGTTTTTGCTATATAGTTGTCTTTCTCGCAAAGCATCAAATAATTTGGGCCAATTCAGAAGGATTTTACCTTAAGGACAGTTGACAAGTAAAGTTGGCATCTCAGGCAGGACTTCTTTGGATGGGATGATGAATTTGGTCCTGATGGTGTCACTGAGTTTAGAATTAGACTCTCAGCTTTACAGATCTTGAAACATAATGGAGTAGGTTCAGATGACCAGCTTGTAGTAAAGTTGCCCATAAGAGCCTGGTCTGAGTAAATGAGAGTGCCAGCATATGAATTTCCAGTCTGAAATATAATGACCATAGCATAAAACACACTGCTCATTGCCTAGCCAGCCCATTGCTAATACTTCTCCTTTAAAAAACATCTTAACTGAAAATCCAGACTTCTTCCAGATAGTGTAGACTTACAGCAAAAGCCATGAAATTATAACAAACAGATGGACTCTTAGGCTTTGAAGAATGAGTATGTCTCAAGTCAACATATGAGGACTTCCTCTGTGCCTTATGGGTTCTGTAGTCAGCCCATGGAGCATATTGATTAGTGAGATCCCCTTTTAGGGACCAGGTGCTGTCCTAAGCGATTTATATGCTCAATCTAATTTTATCCTTCAGCAGTTGTGGGGGATGCATTTTATTCTTAATTTGTGGCTGGGGAAACTGAAGCTTGAGTTGAGTAACTGCCCAGTGTCATATAACCATGGAGTATGAGGTTCAGACATAGATCTCTGAAACAAGTGCCATGCTTATCTTAAATCTTTATGCTATATTGGCCAGCTGTGCCTATGTTAGAGTTGTGTAGCAAACTATCTTACACCGATTTCCCAGATAGTTTTCTAATTACTCTAATTCTTTGCACTGGCAGCAGTGTAACTGTCATTATGGTTTTAGGTCGTGATATCCTAGCACTTCCTAAGTTGAACCAGCATTATGCCTGTGCCATTTGGGTAGATGGTTGATTTCATCAATAAAATAATGTTTGGAATCTTCTTTAGAAGGCTTACTTAAAACCCCTTATGTGCTAACTGCAGGAACTATTAAGTAAATTGCTTTGCCTGAAACCATCTAAACACTGTTTGTGACCGTGCTTTTATACCACTTTTTTTTTTGAATATGAAGAGTTGAACTACATTCCTCAGGGCCTGAGCTACATCCTTAGCCCTTTTTCTTTTCTTCTAAAGACGGTCTCACAAAGTTGCCTACACTGAACTAGAACTTACAACCTTCCTGCCTCAGCCTCCCAGAGTACTGGGGTTACAGGTGTACACCACCATGCCCAGCTCATACTACCCATTTTGTCTTTAAGAGATCCTGTAAGCCAATGGGAAATTATGAAAGGGGGATCGCTAAGGCACAAATGGTTAACCTGGTTTGCTAAAGTTGCCGACAGATCCCCTACCCCATTCTTTGAAGATTCCAGAAGGTAGTCTTAACTTCTGTTATGCATTTCTGTGCCCACTTCCTGCAGACCTCTCTGAAGAATTACCCTGATTTTAGCTAGCTGCTATTCCATTTTTGGAATGATGTAAATAGAATTGAACGGTTTGTTTTTTAATGTAGTAGTGTTGAGAAAGCAAAAATCCCTGCCCTCTTAACGTTGGCTTGTGTTCTGATTTTCTTTTCTCAGAGAGAGTACATGGAGAACAAGAAAGTTGCTGTGGAATTAAAGGATGTACCATCTCCCCTTCATGCTGGCTCTAAACTTTTTCCAGCAGTCCCACTGCCTGATATTCATTCTCTTCAGCAACCTAAAATACAGCTTTCAGCTGTCCCCAAAGTAAGCTGCTGTGCTCATTGCCCCAATGAACCCTCCACTTCACCATTGCATTTTGGTGGTGGTGGCAGTAGTGGGGGTACTGGTAGCTTGATTCACCCAGGCGCACGCTTAGACTCACAAAGCACCAGGACAGTCACATGTCAGGTAGGGTCAGGGTTTGCTTTCCAGTCTGCATCATCGCTACAGAATGCCTCAGCTAGAAACAGTTTGACAGGCATTGCAAGCGACTTCCCCAGCATGTGTCTAGAGAGTAATATATCTTCTTGCAAACACCTGCCCTGTTGTGGAAAACTCCATTTCCAATCATGTCACAGTAACGTACACAAGCTGCATCAGTTTCCAACTCTCCAGGGCTGCACCTCCGCTGGCTATTTCCCCTGTTCCGATTTCACAAGTGGGGCTCCAGGGCATTTGGAAGAGCACATTTCACAGTCGGAGCTAACGCCTCACTTGTGCACCAACTCTTTGCACCTAAATGTGGTACCTCCGGTTTGTTTAAAGGGCTCACTTTACTGCGAAGACTGTCTAAAGAAGGTGTGTATCTTTTTATTTTTTATGTTGGGTGCAGCTGAGGTTTGAGGAATGACTTTAAGTGCATTTGTCTTGAAAAGTGTTTGTTGGGCATGGGATTGAGAGTTCTTCTATGCTTCTTGCCTCATTGGTATAACCTTCGCTGATCCGGAAAGAAGCAGAGGGTAGAAAGCATTCAAGAAAATACATAGTAATTATGTATGTATGTATATATGAATTTAGTTTGGCAAAGCCTTTGTTTTGTCTTATCTGCAGTGGCAAAGGTACAACAAATTTAACAGTTGTGTGTTTCATGTAATGTGAGTAGCCCCAAACTGTCTTCCTATAATATGGGGAACTTGAAATTTGACCTGAGTCATTCCCATGTTGAAATGAAAACTTTACCACCCTATGTAAGGTCTCTTACGGTAGTGGGCACGTGCTCGAGGCTGTAAAGTTCCAATCATGTGTGTCTGCTCTGATGATCTGAAATCCTTTCTTGAAGTTATGAATTGATGGCCAATGGTTCTTGGAAGATAATTTGAAAATACATTTTATGAGAGGTTAGTATGTAGAAGGTGAAAAACTTAGAATATATTTTCTGGGCTGGGGATATAGCTCAGTGGCACAGCGCCTGCCTGGCAAGCACAAGGTAGTGAGTTTGATTTCCAGTACCAACAACAGCAAAAAAAAAGAATGTGCTTTCAGTGTTGTATATAACTCCAGGTTCTGGAATGATGTATCTGAAACCTTCTTTAAAAAATTTTAAAACAGCCGGCAAGAAATAATATAACCAATGCTGCTAAAGTCTGGCCAAATATACCGCCTCCAAATACTCAGCCTGCACCTCTTGCTATCCCTTTGTGTAATGGCTGTGGAACCAAAGGAACAGGAAAGGAGACCACGTTGTTAATGGCGACCAGTCTCGGCAAAGCTGCTTCGAAATTTGGTAAATGACAGTATGGCATAAAATGTGCATTTTTAAGTAGTTTTCAATAGTCAATACTAACATTACATTCAATTGCCTTTAAAAGATTCCTTGTGATTCTAAAACTGTATGTGAGCTCTACAGTATGTGTGAATGTCCCCTTCTCTTAGTAAAAATGGTTTGGTTTAATGTAAACCAAAATCAAGTGCTGGAGAGTAAACTAGGTGTTAACTTCAGTTCATAAACACTTATGTATCCTCCCTAGAAATATTTGGAATTTAGAACAGTGTGGTAGTAGCTGATTCTAAGTAGTATTTGGAAGCCTAAGAGTTCTTAATTAAAATAATTTCCCCTAAGTTTTTAATGTGGTAAGTTGTCTCATGAAAACATTTTTTAATGTTTAATCCGATGTTAATGAAGTGTTAAAAGTCGTCAACAGTAACAGCTTCATCTTGTTCATCTCTTCAGTGTTCTTCCATACGAAGTAGAAAGATAGCATGAGCTGAATGTGAAAATCAGGTCCTGGAGTAACGGCATCTGATTGGTTACATGTTAGAGAGAAGCATCACAAGTCCGCATGAGAATGGTTCATGCTGTGAATACATTTATTATGGGCATGAAGTCACTTGATCTGTAGATTTGTTCTCTCCTGAAAAACAAGAAAGTCTCTTAGAATACTATTTTGACAATTTGGTTACATATTAGATCAATCAGTGAGCATCCTTGACATCAATAATTTAGTTTTTCTCCCCCTAAGAATACTAGCTATGTTTAATTTTTTCCTTTTTTTTTTCTTTTTTTTTACATTTAATTTCTTAAGGATCACCGGAAGTTGCACTAACTGGACAGGTGCTAGAAAACCTACCCCCTATTGGAGTTTTTTGGGATATTGAAAACTGCTCCATTCCCTCTGGTCGGTCAGCCACTACTGTTGTACAGAGAATCCGTGAAAAGTTTTTTAAAGGCCACAGAGAAGCAGAGTTCATCTGTGTGTGTGACATCAGTAAAGAAAACAAAGAAGTTATTCAAGAGCTGAATAATTGCCAGGTCAAAAAAATTTTTTTTAAGAATTTAATCTGTAGTAGCAGCATAAGCACATGTGTTTTTTTTTTTTTTAAGAATTCCAGTTCCAAATTTAATAACTTTATTGTGTTGGTGCTTAATTTTCAAATAAAGGAAATTAGCGAAAGATTATTCCTAAGGTACTAGAAGTCAATTTAATGTTTGATATTTCAATAATGGTACTTTCACTTTCATATTATACTGGCATAACTATAACATATGTATTGTCTGCTTTGTTCATAACTCCTTTGTGAGCTAGGCAGGTAGGAATTATTATTTGCAATTTACAATGAAACTAAGACCCTAATAGAGGAACCAACATTTCTAAGATCACATGGCCAGTAAGTGAAAGGTCTAGGATTTAAATCCAGGTACTTTGATCCTGAAGTCCATGCTCTGAAGCTAGAATGTAGGTCTTTTGACTTTTAGACAAGTAATTCCACTGACATTTTATATTGCTGTTTACAATTATACATGTATATACTTTATCAAAACAATCCTATTGTGTGTTGCATGTTGTTGAGATACTTCTCAAAGTAAATCTTTGTGTTGGAGACTGTATATATGTGAGACTGGTAAGTTTTAACAGGAATCAAGTGTTGTGGCTTCCCTTGGAGTTTACTCCCCCTTATGTCCACCATTTAACCCTAAATAGTAATGGCAAACCTTGTAGAACATTCAGTGATTCAAAATATGCTGCTGCAGCATGTAGGTCTGCCACCACTGCCCTAGATCCTGGGAGCCACAGACAGTGCATAGCAAAGATGAATGACATAATATACAACCACAAATTGTCCCTTAATTGTACAGCTGATTTCCAGTATCGCTAGATTGTTGGGAAAAGCTATTAGGGAAAATCTGATGACCTTAGATTTTATTTTTCTCTACCTTTTTTTTGTGTGTGAGACAGTGTCTGTGCAGGCTGGCATTGATCTCCCCCTATAGTTTAGTCTGCCCTTCAACTTAAAATCATCTTGCCCTCAGCCCCGAGTTTTGAGTTTACAGGTGTGCACCACCACACCTGGCTCTCCTTACTTTCTGAAATGAGGGTAAAGGAAGCTCACAAACAGATGAGGGTTGGGTAGTAAATACCCAGTTGATTCATGTGGAGAACCAAGTTTGAAAACATTGTGATCTAATTGTACTTTATTTTGCATTTTTTTCTTTTTTTTTTTTTTTTGTCCTTTAGAGACGGGCTCACTCTGCAGTTCAGGCTGGCCTTGAGCTCACTTTGTAGGCCAGGCTGGTTTTGAACTCGCAACAATCCTCCTGCCTCAGCCTCCTGAGTGCTGGAATTACAGGCATGCATCACCGTGCCCAGCTTATTTTGCATTTTTAATAATAATTATAGAATTTCCTTTCTTAAGAATTGCTTACTAGGGGCTGGGGATATAGCTCAGTGAAATAAGCGCCTGCCCAGCAGGCGCAGTGTCCTGAGTTCAATCCCCAGTACTGCCAAAAAAAAAAAAAAAAAAGAAGAATTGCTTACTAAAATGTAAGCAAAATGAGTAACAGTTTTCTAACATCAGCTTTTGCTCATTCCCTCTTATAAATAAATGCAGGTAACTGTTGCTCATATCAATGCTACTGCAAAGAATGCTGCTGATGATAAACTCCGACAGAGTCTACGAAGGTTTGCAAATACTCACACTGCTCCAGCCACTGTGGTTCTTGTGTCAAGTAAGTGACAGCTGATTTCAGCTAAACTCACTGTGTAGAAGTTGTCATAAAATTAAAAATACATGAAAGCAAAGTGAGACCTTAAAAAGGATGCATACATGGGACATACTGATGCTTATTGGTGAGATTTAGGGAAATCATTGAGCTTAAGTGAGTTTTTGTATTTTCATTATTGGACCTGAGTTCTTATTAAAGAAAATGTAGCTTTAAAAACAATGTGATTTTGGTGTTTTGGAGTTTTTCACCCTGGACCCACCTAGTGTTACTAACTTTAAAAAACCAGTATGAGTAAGTTCCAAAATTGGGTCTCCTCAGCATATATATATTTGCTCCCTGTTAATACTAGAAGTAGCATATATCTTGGAATTCTACACGGATATATAGTAAAATTTTCTTACCATGTAAATTCTAGGAAAAGTACTTCCATTCACAAAAGGGGAGAAAAACAATTTTGAATACAAGCCAGCCATTCCTTTCTTCTGGCGGCGGGGGGGATGGCCCTAGAACTGTCAAGTGTTTCTGATGTTTGGAGATGGGGTTGATTTGCATATTTTCTTTCAGCTGATGTCAATTTTGCATTGGAACTTAGTGACCTGAGACACAGGCATGGTTTCCACATAATTTTGGTCCATAAAAACCAGGCCTCAGAAGCACTGCTTCATCATGCTAACGAACTGATCAGATTTGAAGAATTCATTTCAGATTTGCCCCCCAGGTTACCACTAAAAATGCCAGTAAGTGGATTTACATTGTTTTTGCCATGTCCCAGTGTTAGATTATAGAAGCCGAAAGTTGTTAATAAGGGAACTGACATAGCCGGGTAGAGCTCTTCTTCATAGGAGGCTGGTTGGATTTTGAAATTAGACCTGGAAGCCTTCAGTGTTTCATCTACAAATAAAGAATTAATACTTATGAATTTTACTTTTATTTTTAAAAGTTTCATAGGGAATTAACAGTTTGTCAGTAGTCACTTCCTATTGTTCCCAAAGCTATCAGTGTGTTATAGCAAATGGATGGAAATAATGGAATAAAGAGTCATTATTTACTTGGCTTACTCTTTAGGCTTCCCAGTATTACAGATGGAGAATTTGGTGAATTTACATATACCCATGTGTTTGGCATATCAATAGGGTAATTGTGCCTTTTGGAAGCATTTAATCCTGAGGTTCCAGTAGGCCTCTGAGTCTGTACTTTCCTAAAGGGCACAATTAGGACTTAAGCTGTGAGGCCAGTAGAGTATGAGCATATTTCCAGGAGGGAGGAACACTTAGTTTGGTTTGATTGTGATAAAAATGTTTCTTGCAGTGCTTAGCTGTGTTTACACTATTTGGAAACTGTGTATAACTTTTAAAGTATAGTGGTAATGATGGAAAGGTGCCATAGTGTAGATAATCCAAGGAAGGAGACAATACTATATACATTAATTACAGTTCAATCTAATACCTTTAGAGTTACAGATGTACCTTAGAAATTATCTAACCATCCTCATTTAAAGGAGCAAGAGGTCGGTGCTTAGAAAACAGTAAGTCTTCAATGGGTAAAGCAGTGCAGAGGCTGGGCCTCGGGTCTTCCAGTTCAGTCGCTTGCTCTGCTAGTCCCACTGCCCAGCAAGCCCAGGATGTGGACTTGAACTATACAGATAGTTCAGTTTGGGATACCAGAATCTTACCAAGTGAGTAACATACGGCTTTACTGAGCCACTGTCCTAACTCGTCTTTGTCATTTCTCATTGTTTTTAGTCTTATGGGTACAGCTACATTTACTCCCTTTTGCTTCTGATTTGTATTTACTTTTTTAACTTTGAAGGCCATTAAGTCAAATGTAGTATTTACAACAAGAGCAAAACCCTGGTCAGCCAAACCATTTATCCTTACCAGATATTATTTTTTTCTCTTTCACTAGAGGGATAGCTTGACATACATTTTTTGTTTTTTGTTCTTTCCCTTTAATAAATTAAATATGTATTCTGCCTGGGTCTTGAGTCTGAGGTGCTATAGGAAGAATATAAATTTTGTTGGTTAGTTCCCTTACATTAAGAAAAGCCTCTGATTAGAAAAATAATGTTTATTGGAAAAACAAATGAAAAACTAAATACAAAAGTGTAAGAAGTGAAAGTCCCGCAATCCCACCCTGCAGAGGTAATCACTGTTAACAGTTTGGTATTATCCTCTGAATTTTGCAATCATAAATTAAAGAAAAAACAGTTTTACATATATAGTATTCTGTGGCCTTTTTTTAACCTACCAGTATCAAAACTTGCTTATGTTTTCATGCAAGGATATATATTTGCACAAATACAGCACATTTAAAAATCCAGAATGAAAAAAATTAATGAATGAAAAAAACCAGAATGTTAAACCAGACACAGAGATGCATGCCTCCACCACAGCAAGAGGATTGCAAGTTCAAGCCTAGCTGTGGTAACTTAGTGACTTGGCAAGATCCTGTCTCCAAATAAAAAATAAAAGGCTCTAAGTTCAATCCTGAGTACTACATACACACACAAAAATGAAAACCATAGTGTTGATTTGCAACCATACCTGTATTTAACCAGTTTACCCATGACTGAACATTTGGTGTGCACCCAGTTTTTTGCCATCTCCAGCAAGCTTATCCATGTTTTTGAGCTCCTAGACTAAGAGTTTATAGGGTAGCATGTAAGTATAGCAATTCTGGGTAAGAATGGTATTGACAAGCCACAGGTTCTCTAGGATGGTGACACCGATTTACACTCTTAATAATGATTCCTAGTGTCTGTTTAAAATATTTGCAAGTCTGATAGGTGCAGAATACTGGTTAGCCTTTTTATTAATCATTAGGAAGGCGCAAGCTATCATGTTGGTTTTTTTTTTTTTTTTGTCTTTTTGAGACGGATCTCACTGTGCAGTTCAGGCTGGCCTTGAACTCACTTTGTACCCCAGGCTGGTCTTGAACTCACAACAATCCTCCTGCCTCAGTCTCCCAAGTGCTTGGATTACAGGCATGTGCTACCATGCCCAGCACAAGCTATCCTTTTAATGTTAATTGTTGTCCCTTGATACTTTTCTTACAAATTGTTCACATCTTTTTCCCTCTGTTAGTGATTCCTTTTGTGGCTTCTGGATTTAACCTTTATCATGAGTATTTTAAGTTTTCTTCCTGCATTTTAATGGTTCTGTTTTTCAGTATTCAAATTTGAATTCATCTGGAAGGTTTATGGCCACCTAGTTCCTAATACAACTTCTAGGCTAACTGCAGGTTACTTGGTGTTGTAGTGAGACTTAAATTGTATACAGTATTATTCCAGAGCCCTGCTAAATAAATAAAATAGACTTGTAAAAACTTTGTTGAGCTACAACTTACATTGCACAAAATCTACTACTTTTAAGTGTACAATTCAGTGATTTTTTTTTAATTAAGTTTACCTGATTTTGCAGTCAGTTTTAGCATTTATCTGTCACTGCGGTAGGATCTCTTACGTTAATCCATAGTTAATCTCCATTCCTACCTACAGGGAGCTACTAATCCGCATCTGCAAATTTGTTTTCCCTGGACGTTTTCCAAAAATGGAATTATGCAATATGTAGCTTTCTATGCCCATCAGATTTTTTACAACCACATTCAGTTAGTTATCTTGTCAACACTAAGTTCATCTTCTCCCAACTCAGTCACTTCCTATGTTTTGAAATTGTATGCCATTGAGTAACCCTAATGTAACACTTCTTTCCTTTGTATCAGCAGTGCCACACTCTGCTCTATGTTTATAACCTACCAGCAAATAAAGATGGCAAAAGCATCAGCAACAGGCTCAGGCGATTGTCTGATAATTGTGGTGGGAAAGTGCTGAGTATCACAGGCTGCAGTGCAATTCTCCGCTTCATAAACCAAGATAGTGCAGAACGGGCTCAGAAGCGAATGGAAAATGAAGATGTCTTTGGTAATAGGATCATTGTGTCCTTTACTCCAAAAAATAGAGAACTCTGTGAAGCAAAGAGTTCAAATACAATTGCCGATAAGGTGAAATCTCCCAAAAAACTTAAAAATACAAAATTGTGCCTCATCAGAGATGCAAGTGAACAATCTTCCAGTGCCAAACCCATGCCTGGAAAAGGGTCACAGGCAAATTCTGGATCTGCTACAAAAAATACAAATGTTAAAAGTTTACAGGTAATTTTGATACCTCTTCCTTTCTAAAGTTTGTGGTAGATTTAATTTCTTTGTTTATATGCTGTATGGCCTTTGGTGTGTACTTTTTATCATTTCTGGTTTTGGTAATACTGTAGTAAAAGTCATTTATTTTCTGTGTAGTATCTAACACATGTTGGGCCCTTAAATTTGAAACTCACTGCACTTGTGTCTTTTAAGGAACTGTGCCACATGGAGTCAAAGACCAGTCATCGTAACAGTGAGTACCAGCACGGTAATGCGAGGCTGGCACCACCTCCTCACGGTAACCCAGGCTGTACAGGGCCGACACCTAAAAACTCGGGGATGGCAGAGTTGCTTTACAGAAGCAGTGAGAAGTATGTTAAATTACCCTCTCCTAGTTGCTGTTTCAGTTGCTGTCAACGAAGGCATATGACCTTTTCCCTTCCAATTTGTTTCTTCTGTTAGAAAAGAGACCCTCAGTTCCCGAAGTGTTACCAGTTCTCCTATAGAGAAGCAAAACAAAGAAGAGACAGTCTTCCAAGTGAGTTACCCATCTGCGTTTAGCAAGTTGATTGCATCAAGGCAAGTCAGTCCTATGCTCACGTCCCAGTCTTGGTCTCCTAGGTAAGTCCAAATTCTTGACCTGTAGAGGTGGTTATGTGTAATAGGAAGGCCTAGGAAGTACTATGTTTACTAAAAAGACTTCAAGCAGTACAAAAGTTCACAAAAAGATAAACCTTCCTTCCCGTCTCCTCACTGTTTTCCTCAGGTTATCATAGCTGACATTTAGGGGTAGTGCTTCTCACTGTTTCTCCCTCCTCCACTTGGAACTCTTGGTAAGCAGAGGTCAGAGAAAAAAAACCTGAGTTAGAGCCCCTGGCCGGTGATGGGAGGCATGTTAAAGTGTATTTACATGTAACCTGTTGTGGAAAAAGCCCAAACTAGGTATGCATTGGTTATTCTTATTAATATGGCACTTTATGGGAAGTTTTGTTTTCAAAGTAAGAGTCTCTGTAGGCTACTCTAAATGTCTAAACTCACACTAGGTAATTCTTGAGGCTTGGGAAATGGGAGGCCATAAAAGCAGCCTGTGCTCCCTTGGTTCCCATTACATTTGTTCTGCAGAGTTGGTGAAGAATCACAATAGAGAGTGACTGTGGACCTGTATAAATACATCTAAAAAGTCACAAAAACGTGTTCTGTGCAGAAGGGTGCACTATATGAGCCAGAAGGTTTTCAGAGCCACAGAGGAGGTACAATGGCAGAAATTTGTAACACAAATTTCCTAAATAGCAAGTCAGTTCATAAAGGCTGCCTATGATTTCTGCCGTTAGCTTTAAATAAACCAGTGAAAGAATATTTGGTGCTGAATAATTCATTTGTTATTTAATGGATATTACCAGTACTTTAGTACTTAATTAGTGCATATTTAAGATGAAAATACATTTGAAAACCAAATAGTGGCCAAGCATGGTGGTACACACCTATGATCCCACCACTTGGAAGGTGGAGGCTGGAGGATCATCACAAGTTCAAGGCCAGCCTGGTTGATGTAGTGAGACCCTGTCTCAAAAAAAGAGGAGAAAAACAGGGGAGTGTTTTCTGTATATAGTTTTAGACAAAGCCAGAATGACAGAATGGTTAAGAATTACCTCAATGCATGTGTTTTCAGCAGGAGTTTGTCTCCAAGCCTTTCAAATAGAGCATCTCCACTTGCTTTCAACCTTGCCAGTTCCGGCAGTGGAGCCAGCTCCCTGGACCCCTTTGCAAATGGTGCTGACATCCGGGTCAGCAACATAGACTACAGAGTGTCCCGGAAGGAGCTGCAGCAGCTCATCCAGGAGGCATTTTCCAGGCATGGCAAGGTAACCCTCTCACGTTCTTGTTGGTTTTTACCCTGGTGGTAGAACTTCAAGTCAGGAGAAATTAACTTGACATGTATAGTCACAGCCAGTGTATAAGTATGACTGGACAAGTTTGATGCTGTTGTTTTCCTCATGTCTTCTTGGGGTAGTGCTGTGTCACCAGTTTCTAGGATTCAGGCCCAGAGAGCAAGAAACTCAGCAGTGAGAAGTGCCATTCTCAGGGATTTAAGTGGCCCTTTGGGAAATGAAACATTGATGGGTTTTAGTTAACTTTGCCTGCCAAAATACAGAAATAAGGTTCTAGAATAATGCTGGCTGTTTTTCTTTTCTTCATATTGTATCTTACTCAGTATTTTAGGTACAGTTTGCTAAAAGTTGGCCTTTTAAAACCCGGGGTCTTACAGGATCTAGAGAGGAGCTTAGACTCTTCCTGTGCATTGGCCTCTGAGTCTGCCTCAGCCATATGTGCCCAAGCATACAGGTTTACCAGGCTGGGTCATGTCCCCAAAGGTCACCCCATGCCAGACACATACAGTCTGTCTGGCAAAAGTGTAGCATTTGAACAGGTTCCCTCTTACAGAAGCTGAAGTATACAAGTGTGTCCTTTAATAATTCACATTCAGTTTTAAAATGATAGCTCTGAGTAGATATAGCGTTGTTTTTCTTCTTTGTTGTTGTTATAGGTGAAGAGTGTTGAGCTCAGCCCCCATACAGATTATCAGCTCAAAGCCACTGTTCAGATGGAAAACTTACAAGAAGCAATTGGTGCAGTGAATAACCTGCACAGGTATAAAATTGGCAGCAAGAAGATTCTGGTCTCACTTGCCACAGGAGCTGCTAATAAATCGCTCTCTTTACTAAGGTAAAACAAAACAAAATATCCAGCCATTTATTTTAGGACATAACATTTGACCCAGAAATAGCTTAAGAAATAATAAAGGGAGATTTTATCACATTTCCAGTTCTCCTGATAATTACACATGCAATAATGCTTATTTTCATTTGATAGAGTTAAAAAGGAGCATTTGACTTTTATTCAGATCATTAACTATATATGAAGTACAACTTAAACTTGACAAGCTTTTGGGAATAAAATAGTGTGCATATATCGAGAACTGGTTCTAAAAATAGTACACCTCCACCTGAAAAGCTCATCAGCCTGAAATCTCTAAAATATGCTCTTCAAATCATGATAGAGGTGGATTTGTCTGTAAAGACTAGATCTACAAAGCTGCAAATTCTCAATTTGCAGGTATATCCTTAATGTCAAGTAGACTTCAAGCCCCATAAGTCTACATTTTACCAATCTAGGAATCTTGTGATTTTATTCATAATATTTGAGTCTTCTTTGTTTTTCCTTGTTTTGAGGATATCTAATAAAACAAGATTCAGTCCTGAGTGTATGTTGAACAATCAGGAGTCTTTTCTATAAATTTGTCCTTTGCCATTACTTTAAACTGCTTTTTTTCCCCTTTAGAGTAAGAATAATTCTCATTGAAGAAAATTTAGAAGTTTCAGAAACAAAAACAGCAGGGGAAAAAAAAGTCATCCAGAGTTCTGTGGTCCCAAGCTGATCACACTTAGCAGTGTGGGCATTTTGTTCTTGATTGTGGATTTTTTATTTCCCTTTGAGCAATATTTTTTTACCTTTTGACTTTTAAAATAGTGGTTGAAATTATATTAGCTTATAGATGAATATATTAGTTAAAATTGTATTCATGCATCCAGTCACCTATATGGCAATTGTATTTGAACTCTTTGCTTCACAGAGTTCTCTATTTTTTGGAGTAAAGGACACAGTGATCCTATTACCAAAGACACCTTCATTTTCCATTTACCTCTGAGCCTGTTCTGCACTATCTTGGTTTACACAATTCCATATGTGTCACGTTTCAATTGCACTGTGCCTGGAGATACGTTAAGCTCTTCTGCCTTTTACTCTGCTTTAGCATCTTAAGTGTTTGTCCTACTGTGCATAGTCAGTACCTTTGTGCCCTGCAGGTGTGTAAAGCCCTGTGATTGAGTCTGATAAAAATCCTGGTGTGTGACTTAATCTTTCAGTGGCTTGTTTTTTAAAATCCTTTTAAATTCTAGAAAACAAATTCTAACATACCAGAAACTGGTAGATCTACTTTGCAGAAACATCAGGTTCATTTTATGAATTGTTTAAAAGTCACTGGAATGTAGAGGAATAGTCTGTTCTCTAATTAATTAAAATATTTCTCTTACAGCGCAGAAACAGTGTCTATTCTTCAGGATGCTCCTGCCTGTTGTTTGCCTCTTTTTAAATTTACAGATATCTATGAAAAAAAGTAAGTTAGATTTTTTGTTTTGTTGATTCTGTCAGTATTGATTGGTGACTTCCATACACAAAACCGTAGTAGTATAGGAGGGAAAAAACAAGGACCTTGACTATTACTGCGTGGGTAATGGGGAGGCCCTGCAGTGATGGAGGAGAGCAGGGAGGGACAGGTATGGTGACAAGAACCATGGTTTAGGAAGACTGTCCTGGTGGCAGTAGTATCTGAGGTGGAAGAAAGGGGGAAGGTGAGAGAAAAGGGGTGGTGCTGCTCAGGCCCGGCTCTGAGCAGATGCTTTGGGAATAGAAGACACTGGAAGCTACGGAAAGTTCAAGTGTCAGTGAAGCAAGAGTGTTACAAAACAATGTGAAAAGTAGAGTCGATTTTTGCCTACCCTTCCCCATGGATGACTGGGACGATGTTAGGGTAGTTAAACTGGAAATGGGGGGGTGTAATTAGAGAATACAGTGAGTATTGTTGGTTTGGGACATACGATTTCCAGGGATCACTGAAGCAGCTGGGTAGAGTTCTATGGCTCTTCTGTGCATTTGGAGGCTCCCTTGGGAGAGTAGTCAGGGCCCCAAAGTTGGGGCAGCTGTCTCCCTAAAGGTCATCCGGACGGAAGCACATAAGACCAAGGAGGTAGGAGGAGCGGTGAAGAAAGGCAGAGCTGGGTGGGAGAGCCCCAGGGCCAGAGACAGGGGAGGTCCTAGAAGTGAGGGATTTTTGAGAGGGGTGTGTGGAAGAGTGTGTCAGACTGTGGGAATTACAGGGTGGTGGGATTCAAGGACACACTTGAGGTTTAGGAATGAGGTGGAGACCGCTGGTGACCACAGAGCTGTTGGGTGAGACAGAAGCCTCCAGAGATGCTGAGTGTTTTCATTCAAGAGCATGAGAGCACCGGGGAGAATGCATGTTTCCCTGGGTGGGAGATAATAGGTGTCTGGGAAAATTTGAGTGTGGATACAGGGTGCTGGGACAGGCAAGAAGAGCAGGTAATGTTTTAGGCACCTACCATGAGCCAACTTTGTCCGTGCTTAGTCACATTTAACCCTCATAGCAACCCTGTGAGATACGCGTTATCATCACCCCATTGCACAGATGGAAAAAAACTGAGGTCCAGGTGAGATCGTGTGTCTTGATCAAGGTCACACAGGTTCAGATTGAATCAGGATATGAATTCCACTCTGTCTGCCTCCAGAGCCTGGGCCTTTAATCTCCAAATGTGAAAGATCCATGTCAGAGGTGATTGAGTTGTTCACTCTCAGAGGATGTGTGGTCATACAGCTGAGGCACAGGAAGTGAGAGGGCCCTGGAAAGGAGCGCACTTCTGAGGGCGGAGCGCGGTATGGTGAGAGGTAATCAGAGATGTGAGAGTGAAGGGGAGCCAGATTGCAAGTGGTTGTGTCAGATAGCTTTCCAGCTCAGAAACTTAGGCGAGGGCATTTTATAGAACCCGGGCAGGTGTAGGGGAGATGCCCTCAAATGATGTGGGCACTGGGCACTGGGCCAGGGATGCCTTCAAGGAGTACTGGGTATCCCTGGGTTGGTAGTGAATGAATTCACAGACCAGTCTAGTGTTACTTTTGAAGAGCTGGAGGAACCATTCTGGGTTTTCACTGAAATACTTAAACATGGTAGGTGTTTTTGTATATCAAAGGAAAACCTCTGAGTCACATCTCTTTTTGCTCTTTGTTTTTTAGGTTTGGACACAAGTTGAATGTGTCAGATTTATATAAACTAACAGACACAGTCACAATCCGTGAACAAGGAAATGGGCGGCTGGTGTGTCTCTTACCAAGTAGTCAGGCACGCCAGAGCCCCCTGGGGTCCTCCCAGTCACATGACAGCTCATCGACGAATTGCAGCCCAATTATATTTGAAGAATTAGAGTATCATGAGCCCGTTTGCAGACAGCATTGTTCTCATAAGGATTGCAGGTGTGTCATTGTTTTCCCTAAAATAAAATCTCACAAGATTATGGAATAAGATTATGGGATATCTGTTAAAATTAATTATGCTATGAACATTTTAGAACCCTGAGGAATATTGGCTATTTTCTTCTTTTTTTCTGCAGTGAACATGAATTTGATCCAGACTCTTACAAGATTCCTTTTGTGATTCTTTGTTTGAAGACATTTGTACCTCAGGTTCACACTCTCCTCCAGACCCATGAGGGCACCGTGCCTTTATTAAGGTGAACCATGTCAGGGCCTTTCTCAGTATAATGCCCTAGTTCTAGTTCTCTTTACAGAAAGTCTGCCCATGCACTACACCAGGTATTGGGGAGTGCTTCATTCTAATGTGCTTAGCCTTGAAGTTGGAGGGGGTCTAAAATGGGATCTACTTGCTCAATATTTCATCAAGAAAATTATGATTGTGTTAAATTTTACAAATAAACATGAGCAGGACAATTTCTTCTCCACAGGAAAAAGGTATCTTCTGGGTGCTGTAATAGAAATCTGATAGGTCCCAGGGAATGTACAGAACTTCAACTACTTGCACATTTTAAGACTCTTTAGAAGTCCAGACTTAAAAACCAACACAGGACAAAGTGGCCTCGTTGCCCCATATGTTAAACCAGATGAATCACTGACCTGGAACCCTGCTCCCTTCTATTTAAACCTTCTGGAGAACTGCCCAGGAATTTCTAGTACCATCACAATGCATCAGAGAGGAAGTGCCATAGCAGTTGACTCCCTGGGACCTCAATTTTAACATTCAAACCCAGATAGTGGTCATTTAAATAGATGGCACTTATTAACAGATACAGTGAAGTTAAGCCTCCTGTTCAGTGGGTGCTTACATTTCTGTTACTTTAACCTTTGTTTTTTACACTTCAGCTTTCCTGATTGCTATGCTGCAGAGTTTGGTGACCTGGAGGTAGTGCAGGAAAACCAAGGGGGTGTCCCCTTGGAACATTTCATCACCTGCATTCCAGATGTGAGCATTGCTACTGCTCAGAATGGCGTCAAGGTGGTGAAGTGGATTCACGACAAGCCCCCACCTCCCAACACAGGTAGGTGTTGAGGATTTAGTCTTGAGCTCCTGCAAGACTGGGAGGAGCCACACCATTTGCCAGGGATGGGTATGCCCTGAGTTGCTAATGTCTGATGCTGCAACCTGTGAACAGCACTTTAAGTTGTTGCCTTCATACATACGTACATATTTACGTACATATGTATTTCCTTCTCTTTGATACCAATGTGTCCTGTTTCCGTCCACAAAAAAAAGATAAGGATAATCAGGATGTTATGCCAAGTCAGGGTGCTTGGAGGTGAAATGTTTGTACCAAAGTTTGCAACTGAAGCTCTCCTTTCTTTCCCTTCAGACTTAGGGGACTGACTCATGGATTATCCTACTTCTCCTCTCTTTTGAGCCTTGAGTTCACAAGCCCCTTCCATCCTTTTATAAAGGTTTACATCTGATTATTACTTTTTAAAAATAATGTATGTTGAGTGTGATCATTGAGATAATACAAAACCTATCTTGCTCAATTTTAGTTATAGTAATTTTATAACATTACTGGTCTCCTTTGTTTTCTGGGTAACATGCTCAGTTCCATGCCTCAGTTAACTTCCTTCTGGACCTCCTAACCAGAAACCATGTATAATTTTGTCCCTGTGGGAAAGTATGTTCCTCCTGCCCAAGTTGCAAATGGATCTTTGAAGTACAACCAGAGGTGGACTGGAAAATTCCTGTTTTTACTATAAAAGTAGCACTACAATGAACTGCGCTTAATCTTGCCTTAGCGTTGAAAATAGTGGGGAGATTTGCCAGTCCATAGATAAGTCGGAGTAGCCAGTTGATTATTTGAGCCCTCAGTATAGAAGCCAAGTCTAAAACAGCTGTTTTGTTTCCCCTGCTTGCTCATTGTTGAACTTGCTAGCTGGGAACGACAGAATTACTTTCCTTTAAGCCAGTGAGATTGGGCTTGTGTCTTAACATGTTCTTTCTTTCTCTAGACTCTTGGCTGCTGCGCTCTAAAAGTCCTGTAGGTAACCCCCAGCTGATCCAGTTCAGTAGAGAAGTGATTGACTTACTGAAGAACCAACCGTCTTGTGTCATACCAATTAGTAATTTCATCCCAGCCTATCACCATCATTTTGCAAAGCAGTGCCGAGTTTCAGACTATGGATATTCCAAGCTGATTGAATTATTAGAAGCAGTGCCTCATGTGTTGCAGGTAAGTGTGCCAAGGAATTATTTATTTAAAGTCAGGAGTATTTCTCTGCCACTTTGCCCCAGCCAAAGACATTGTATATCAGATAGTAACATAATTCCTAAGAAACCAGTTCTGAGTAAAACATACTATAAATGCTTTCTTCAAAGTGCTAGAAGCATACAAGGTGGCATCTCAGTTTTCCAGGAAGCTACAGATTTCCAACCTAAAGGCACTCCTTTGAGGACTGCAGAGTGTTTTCCCTCTAATCCCTAAGACCCGACTCCTTCCTCCCACAGTAAAGTTCTGTCTAGAATTGTTCATTACTACAGGGGCCTGCTGTGAATTTCACTGTGCTCATATATTGGTGGCTGTGGAAGAGACGAGGGCTTAGCCTTTCTTTTAAGTGAGTGGAGACTAGTTACTGGTTAGGAGTGTAGTATTGGCTTTTTTTTTTTAATTAGAAAGAGAAAAAAAACAATGCAGAATTTCGAAACAAGATGGTAGGAAATTAACAATGGTAACTATACTGTGTGTTGTTACTTTTATACTTCTGACTGTGAGAGGATGTGCAGAACCAATCCACCTGCAGATAAAGCCTCAGTGAGTAGGCCATATTTGTCTTTTGTTGCAAATGCAAACCTCAGAATCCTCTGGCCTCAGCCTTCCAAGTACTGAGATTACAGATGTGTACTGCCACACCTGGTAGACAGTTGTTCTTTCTGACCTCTGTAGGAATTACTCTGTGAGAATGGTGATCAGAGCGGTGGCGAGGGCCAGGGTGAGAGCATGTGAGCTAGCGAGCAAGCATGCATGTGTACGTAAGTGCACAAGAAAGTCCATCTCTCCGGAGATCTTGGAGGATAAGTAATCAAGTGTTTGTTTTGCAGATTCTTGGAATGGGCTCCAGACGTCTGCTGACCCTCACTCACAGGGCCCAGGTGAAGCGCTTCACTCAGGATTTACTAAAACTTCTCAAATCCCAGGCTAGCAAGCAGGTCATTGTGAGAGAATTCTCACAGGCTTATCACTGGTGAGTTGACAAGAAATGAAGTGAAAGCAAGTGCTTTAAAACATTTTCTAGGTCCCTAAATTTTAAACAGTGATCTCATTATCTATCTAGCACTCTTTTGGAAAACTTGTTATTTTAGCAATGGTTTTACTTTTTACCCATTTCTGATACGAAAACCTAGGTGTTTCTCAAAGGACTGGGATGTCACTGAATATGGTGTTTGCGAGTTGATTGATATCATATCAGAGATTCCAGACACAACCATCTGCTTGTCCCAACAAGATAAGGACATGGTGATTTGTATTCCCAAAAGAGGTATGCAGCTTACCGTCCCTGGGAGAGTGTCTCTCTTAGTGGTTATTTATTTTTAAGATGGGGTCTCACTGTGTTGCACAGGCTGATGTCAAATTCTTGAGTTCAAGTAATTCTTCTGTCCCATCTTCCCAAGAGCTGGGACTACAGACACATGGCATCACACTGGGCTCAGTGGTTACTATTTTAAGATGTAGTATTTAGGGGATGCATAGAGTCTTGCCAAGGTGCCCAAGCTGACCTCAGACTTGAAATTCTCCTGCCTCAGTCTCCCAAGTAGCAGGGATTGCGAATATGTTCCACTGGGCCTGGCTAATTTTTTTAGAATTCATTCGAAAGGGGAAAAAGTATATTTAGCACTTGTAAAATGCTTCCTAGAAATAAGGCTCATTTTCAGGGAATATCTCTTCTAAAATCATGCTAGACCTTATTTTCTTTTTTTGAGACAGGGTCTTGTTATGGCTGGCCAGTTCAGGCTGGCCTTGACTCACTTTGTAGCCCAGGCTGGTCCCAGACTTGCAGTAATGATCCTCCTGCCTCAGCCTCCCAAATGCTGGGATTATAGGTGCGGGCCACCATGCCCGACTAGAGCTTGTTTTCCAAGGAAATCTTATTTTTGGGAAAACATGGTATGTTGCCCATACTGGTCTCCCAATTACACATTCATTTTATTTTTTAGTGGTGGGGATTGAACCCGAGGCCTATGCACTGCAGTACATCTCTAGCCCAGTTTTTTTTTTATTTTGAGGCAGTGTCACTCACTTGGCCTATTGACCAGGCTGACCTTGAACTTGAGATTCTCCTCCTTCAACCTTGCAGAGTACTAGGATTACAGCTTGTGCTTCTAGGCCCAGCTCAGATTATTTTTTTAAATATATAGATCTGTGTATGTCATGTTCATATATACACAGTGTGGGGGGTGATGGTCAGAAAAAATGTTATTCCTAGCTTGAAAGATTACTTATTTATTTCATAGTTGCTATAATAGTATGACTTCCCAGCGGTTTGCCCCAGGCTACATGTTAGAGCCACTTGCTGACAAGGAAGAGTACATGTGTTTGATTTGGCTGTGTATGTTTGGAAAGCAAAGATGATCTCAGATTGTAGACTCGGAATTGGACTTATTACAGTGTGGATGTGTAGCACTGATGGGTACGAAAAGACCAATTGATATTTTGCTTTTTTTTTTTTTGGAAGAACGTACTCAGGATGAGATAGAAAGGACAAAACAGTTCTCCAAGGATGTTGTTGATTTGTTACGTCACCAGCCCCACTTCCGGATGCCCTTTAACAAGTTTATTCCCTCTTACCACCACCACTTTGGCCGGCAGTGCAAACTTGCGTACTATGGATTTACCAAGCTACTTGAACTTTTTGAAGCCATACCTGATATTTTACAAGTGAGTAAAGACATTCTCATTCTGTAAGTAGTTTTCTAAATATATAAAAGGAATTCTTTTTTAAATTTTGAGGGCCAATTTTCCTGGAAAGTAGGGAGTTATAAAAGAGTCTGACAAAGGCAAACACAAACAAACAAACAAAGAGTATGACAGTCAGAAAAAGTCCCATCAGAGAAGCTGTGTTGATTTATTAATATTTTTAGCTAAGTGTGGAAGCCTTTTTTCTAATAAGGAGTTCAAACTTAAGGCAATTGTTGAGAGAATTAATTAGTTCAGTTTATTAAATTAGACATTCTCTCATTAGCTCCACACTATTCAAACCCCTGTGTTGGAAACAAGAGTGACTACATGAGACAGTGTCAATGCTAAATTGCTGGGGCCGGGGATATAGCTCAGTGGAATAAGCGCCTGCCTAGCAAGCGCAGGGTCCTGAGTTCGATCCCCAGTACCGCAAAAATAAATAAATAAATAAATAGAAATGCTAAATTGCTAAGTTATTGCTAAGCAAAATCAGGTTTCTGTTGTTGATTTTATTAGTGTTATCTTTGACTCCTAAAAGGCTTGTAAGAATTTTTTTTTTAATTTTAAAGAAACAAAAACAAATTAACAGACACAAAAACATAAAACAACACAAAAACAGTAAAAACAATACAGAATTTCAAACAAGGTAATAGGAAATTAATAATGGTTGTTGTATTACATATTGTTATCTTCAAATTGGTTACTCAGATAACCGGATATAGGGATGCAAGATTGATCAATTAAATATTAACTTTTCTTTTAAATAAACTAATAGAAAGTAGTAGTGTGGTTATCTTAGCTATCTTGTGTGTGTGTATATATATATATATATATATATATATTTTTTTTTTTTTTCCCTTCCCTGTCTGTCACAGGTTTTTTATTCTTATATACATAGTAGAACTTACCATGCTTACCCTTTCTCATGTACATTTTAGCAGTAAATACACTTGTGTTATTGTGCAGCCAACCTGCAGAACTTCCACATCTTGCCAAACCGGACCTCTCTACCTGTTAAACAACACCAGCGTGCATTTTAGTTACCCTTTGTATATGTTTTAATGACGTTTACTTTCATGAACAGTTTGTTCAGTTAGTTTCTTTTTCCTCCTTCCTGTGTGTTTTCCAAGGTATTGGAATGTGGAGAAGAAAAAATCCTTACTTTGACAGAGGTTGAACGGTTCAAAGCTCTAGCTGCCCAGTTTGTTAAACTTCTTCGATCCCAGAAAGATAACTGCCTTATGATGGCAGATCTGCTTACGGAGTATGCTAGAACTTTTGGGTACACGTTTCGTCTCCAAGACTATGATGTCAGTTCGGTTTCAGCTCTGACACAGAAACTCTGTCACGTTGTAAAGGTAAACAAACTTTCTCATGGACAGACCTTGTGGGCACAATCCTAGTGGCAATGTTCAAATATGCCTTAGCATTTCTATGTGTATATCACTTTTAAAAAATTATTTTACTGGTATGTATTTGCAGTATGTAATTATTACATTTATACATGTACGTAACACATCTTAAATTTTTTCAGCCCCTACCCATCACATCCCTCGCTGCTTCTGACTTTTGGTCCCATTTGCATTTGCAAAAGCTCGTTTTGGAATTTTTTTCTCTTTGTTTTTTTCCCCATCCCGTTTTCTCCCCTTACTTCCCTCCATTTCATGCTCCCTTCCCATTTGAAAAACATCTCCCCGCTTCACATTGTCTGTCCTTTATCTTGCTCTCGGTTTGTATCTTGGGTTTCTCATAAGAGAAACCAGCTTGTGTGTCTGATTTATTCCACTTACTATTATAGTCTTAGGATGCACCCAGTTATCTAAGAACGCCTCAAGTTTATCATTCTGTATGGCACAGTAGTGCTGTACTGTGCATAAATACCACCTTTGTTTACCCATCCATTGATGGGCATGTAGGCCAGTTCCAATATTCAGCTATTAAAAGTAGTGTACCTGTAAACATGGTTATGCATGTATCACTGTAATATGACTTCAGCTCTTTTGGGAAAATATGTAGCTGGGTCAAATGGAATTTCTACTTTCAGCTTTTTAAAAAATCTCCATAACTGACTTCCATAGTGATTGCAGTAGTTTACATTCCCACCAACAATATAGAAGGGCTTCTTTTTCTTTGTAACCTTGCCAGCGCTTGTTGTTACAGTATTTACTTTCTTGATGATAGCCATTCGCCACTCATTTTGTGTGTCATTAGTACCTTTTTAGGTAATAGGGTTTGTCACTTTAAATTTTTGGTCGTCTTTTTTTTGTGTTTGTTAATGACCTTGCCAGACTAGTGCATTTTTGAACTGATAAGGTCACTTTTCACCCCAGGGTGTGTATTCTCTCAGTGTCTTGTTGCCAGTTCAGACTAGGGGGATTCACTTGAGATTCAGCAGCCTGAAAAAGAAACACAGAAAGGTAAAACCTTCTATTCGGCAGCTTAGCCATAGTGTAGCTGCTTAGCTACTCTTGCAACACACAGCCTCTGTATACTTGCAGCGGTCCTTAGCTCCCTGGCCACTGGACAGCTTTCAGGCTGTCTGCAGTACAGGACCAGGAAAACTTACTACCGGGAAAAGAAACAGACAGGGAGTCATGAAGTGGTGGCACCCCTGTCACGGGTCTGAAAGAGTCTGTGAGGTTAGGCCTTCCTGGGATACAGAAGAGGGGGCAGCTGAAAAGCAGGAAACACCCTTGGAGGAAGCCATCCCAAAGCCAGCAGGAACAGAAGTGGCCAGCAGCATCCCATGATACTGGCAGACCAATCAGATAGGGACTCACTTCACCTTTGGATTTAGCCAGGTGGGGGTGGGTGGTGTTGCTGGTGAGGGCGGTGGTATCAGTGGGGGGTGGGGCCGGAAACCACACTGGAGCAGGCTGAGGAATGAGGAGAGGTGAGAAAATAGCAACAAGTCTTCACGTGTTTTCTAGCAGTTAGCAGTGAGGGAGGAAAATGGGGAGGCAGTAGCTAGAGACAGTGAAAGGGAGTGAGCAGGTAAACTTTGGGGCTGTTGTAGGGTTTTGGGTTTTGTTTGTTTTTTGAGTTGATGAGACTCAAAGGTGAGACTTGAGCATGTTTGAAAGCCATGGGGAAGGATCCACTTGAGGAAGAAAGGCTCGTGGAGCGATATTCTGAGGCGGCAGGAGGGAGAGCAAGAGGAGGAATGGCTTTTAGTATTTTGACAAGGGAAGGGCGACAGGCAGGGTGCTGATATGAGTAAGGATGGTGTTTGTCTTAGGGAAAGTGTGCTTTTTTCCCAGAACATTAGATAGGTGAACTGCTTAGAGAGAGGACAGGACTCAGGATGGAAGATCGTAGGGAAGGTGTGAGGTTGCATGGTGAGTGGGAGTGTGGCTTTAGGTCACGGTGCAGGAGGACTGTGAGCTCACTGGCTGTTGGTGCTAAGAGGCTGATGGAGACAGGCAGTCGGAGTGCTACTGCATCGTTGTATGCCCGGGGGAGCCAGATGGGTGCAGCGAGAGGGCACAGACACAAAGAAGTTACAGTATTGACTAGAACATTAATGCACTAATGGCCCACAGTGCCAGGATGGATAGGGAGGAAAGGGAAGAAAGAAGTCTCGTGACTTGGAGAAAATAGAAGATCCCATTGGTGGTGGGGCTGAGGCAAGCCGAGAAGAGTCGAGCAGGTGCATCTCCTCTGGTCTCCCATCCCAGTGTCATTTCCACACGTCCTGTACATGAGGAACCCTGGGGAGGTTTGAATGAGTTATTTTGGAAGTGGGTAAGGACAAGATCCAGAGTGTGACCTGGGAGGTGAGTGTCTGTCACTGAAGATGAGGGCTGAGGGATGAGATTCTTTGGTGTGAGATAAGCACCTGAGTGTGTAAAGGCCAGGGCAGTGGGAGTGGTGAGATCGGGTAAATAGGAAGACTGTAAGCCAGGTGCTGGTGAGAAGTGAAGTCGAATGGGTGGGAAGTTTGGAGTGCACAGGAAAGATGGGCAAAGGTGAGAGAGGCCCCAGGGCAACCCTGACTGCCCACTGGAACTCTTGGGCAGCTTCTGGGAGATAATACAGCCCCGATTCCATGAGCTGGCTCTGACATTGGTACATCATCAGTCTGAGTGTGCTCTGAGCAGTGGCCCTAAGAGCTCCCCAGATGGTTTTCATGTTAAGTCAGCACTGAGAATCAAGACATGGTCTGAGTAGCAACAATGGAGCAGGTTTTGTATCTTTCTGTTTTGTTACCCTGAAGGGAAGCAGGTATCTAAGAAGATGACACACATTCCTGGGTTTGCCTCAGTTGGTTGTTTCAGCTCTTTCTGAGCAGGAAGTAATAGAGTTCTATGACTACACTAGGTGGTGAGGAGTCTCCTACCTTGGCTCAACAAGGTGTGCCTCAGAGCTAGACTAAGATGCACTGGTACTGGGATGGCTTACTCCCTCTTGAGTCTTCAAAGCCTCAAGGAGGACAAGCTGTTGTGTGTAGGCATTGAGACCTTTGGTCATGGCGGGAAAGGCAGGTGAAGGGAACACCGACTGTAAGAGTAGACATCAGTTTCACTTATGTAAGAAGCACGTGTCCTAGTGCCTAAGCAGCATGGGTCCTGAAGCTCTGCCCATGGCAGTTCTAAGAAACACCTGGTTCACAGACTGCACCCCTCTTCCTAAGGCCTGAATGCTTGTTCTGTATACAATATTGGTCCCCAAACAGTGGCTAGTATCTTCTTTGCAGTTTCCCTTCCAATGCACTAAATCACTTAAACGTTTTATCCCCATGAGAATCTGAAATAATTGAGTTAAAAATGATAATTCTAGCTTTTTCATTGCAACTAGTAGACTATAAAATGCAACCTGGCTTATGGTCAAAGTGAAACCTCTAGCGCTCCCCAGCATAACTTCCTCATCTCATTCCCCCTCTGAGCACAGCAATCCTTAATTCATGAGCTTAGGCTGCTGGACAGCACTGGCCAATCTGCCTCCTTGCCATAGTGTCAGTAGGATGAAAGAATGAATAAAGAAACAGAGAACAGTAGTATTTTTGTCTCCATTATTGCTTTGAAAAAGGAGATGGTATGGGTGGAAGGTTTCGGTTATTGACCAACAGTTTTTGCTCTTGTCTCATCCAAAATGTTGGTCTGGTATCCCAGAGAAGTTCAGAACAGACTCACTTTATTTCAATTCAAGAGAAAAAAAATTAGAATTTTTTTCTTCCATTGGTCTCATTAACCAAAATGAATGAGCTGACTTGGGTAGAACCTAGGTTGTCTCATCTGAGTTCTAAATGATTGGGATTCTCATTTTTCCCAGGTTGCTGATATAGAATCTGGCAAACAGATTCAGCTGATCAACCGGAAGTCTCTGCGGTCTCTTACTGCCCAGTTGCTGGTACTATTGATGTCTTGGGAAGGAACCACCTATCTTTCTGTAGATGAGCTCAAGAGACATTATGAAACCACCCACAGTTCTCCTCTTAACCCATGTGAATATGGATTCATGACCTTGACCGAACTTCTAAAGAGTCTGCCTTACTTAGTTGAGGTATGTGTGTTAATTGTATCATATTGAAAGCTGTTAAACTGAGTATTTCTGAATGACCTGTTTGTGTAGATTAGCCCAACACATAGAGCTGGAAGGGACCCTAGAGATCTTCATGACTAGTGGGTCATTTTCTGGATGAATAAACTGAGGCCTAGAGAGAGATGAAGCAACCTTGCCGGAATGGGTGGTAAAGTCAAGACAAAAGCCTTGGTGTCCTGATGCTTGGAATCAGGTATTTTTGTCCTATACCAGGCTGGATTTTGTTGGTACTGCATATCTGAATTAGATGGTGTGGATGGTGGCTTTGGGTGACTCAGCAGTGGAGGTAAGGGTTAGAAAGGAAGGTGGCCTGGCTGGTTGCCTTTAAAGAACAGAACTTCAAGGTAGGAAGAATTGAGAGAGAATATTAAATCTAGTCCTAGGCAGCAAATATAACAACCTAGAGAAAATGAATTCCTAAAAGAATAAGTTATCAAAGATGACCCAAGAAAGTTAAAAACTAGACCAGTTATCATAAGAGAGTCTGTAAAGGTCATTGAATTTTTATCACTAAATGAAGCACTAGGACCGAGTGGGTTGATGGTTGAGTTTTCAAGTAACCCTAGAAGGAAAAATGATTCCAACTTTTTAAGAATCATTCAATACCACCAAAAATAGTTCAGTTTTTTGGTACCAAAGTAACTTTTAATGCCATAAACCTCATTTAGTCTCTTTTTTAAAAAAATGCTAAGATAGTAACATAAAATCCAGCAATATAAAAGAATGATAAACCATTTTTATATAACTGTGATAGATATTTTTAAGATAGTAAGGTCAATATTTTCTAAACTGTTAATTTTGTATTCTGTGAATCCTGGTTCTGGATAATGCTAATTAATGTTATAAGACTAAGCTTTAAAGGACCACTGAAAGTTAGGAAATAACCTTTCTTTAGAGATTCCAGGGCATATTAAAGACTCTGAAAAAGTTTATGGTTTAAAAAGAAAACCCAAAATGCACGTTAACTCAAAGGTGTGAAAGTTTTTGCGTGTTGTTGTCTGTGTTTTCAGAGAGTGCCAGTGTCTTCTGTGTCATGGTGTTTCTTGGAAAACTAGTTTGGGAACTGAGCTTAGTGCTGCACGCCTTTAATCCCAGCACTCTGGGAGGCTGAGGCAGAAGGATCACAAGTTCAAGTCTAACCTGGGCAACAAAGCAAGACCCTGCCTCAAAATAAAAAAGGAAAAGGATTGGGGATGTAGCTCAGTTTGAAGGTCCTGGGTTCAATCATCGAGTCCTGCAAAAATAAATAAACAAATGAGCAAACTAGTTTGGCAGACAGGGTATAGTGGCCTTGGTCCTGCTGGCCAAGCAGCCCTTTCCATCAAGGTTAGCCTCTGCTTTACTGCCTTCTTGGTTTAATACCACAGCTTCCCTAGTTTTCTTTTCTGCTTACTCTGTCTTCCCAAACTCTGCAGCCTTAGCCTTGCAAATGAAGTTCGTTCAAGGCTTTGGACTTTTCTGGGAGGAGACCCTGGAATGAGTCCTCTCCCTTTCCCCTTTCTTCTCCCTTAGGTTATTGCCCAGTTTTAGACTTGCTGGTCTTTTGCCTGTCATCTGGAAGGCCACACTGGAAGGAACAAGGTTAGTCATTTCTGCTGTTTCTAAGCCTGCTTTTTCTTTTGGACCAGGTTTTTACTAATGATAAGATGGAAGAGTGTGTGAAGCTCACAAGTCTGTATTTATTTGCAAAGAACGTGCGGTCTTTACTTCATACTTACCACTACCAGCAGATTTTCCTTCATGAATTTTCTGTGGCCTATACCAAGTATGTTGGAGAAACACTGCAGCCCAAGACATATGGCTACAATAGTGTGGAGGAGCTCTTGGGAGCGATCCCACAGGTGGGTGTTTTTCTCAGTTTCTGTTTTCCTGAAGAGCCACAGGCCAATTCCTGTAAGATGCTGCCAGAATAATAAAATGGCTGGCATTTTGAACTGGTTCTTTCAGAACAGATTTGCTTAAGACAAATGATTTTAGTGTTTCTCAGTGATTCTGTAAACCTTTACTAAACTCCTGTATCTCAGGTAAGTTTCAGACCTGACCCTTAGGAAGGTGCTGGGTCATAGGGGAGTCAGGACACCAGAGTGCCAAGTCCTTGGTGTGACCCCCACAGTGAGAGCTGTGAGTCCTGTGTGTGTGTTGTGTGCATTGGCATGGCTCATTTCTGGGAATGGGGGTCCCTGGGAATGGGGCACCTGCAGTGCAGCTGTGCAGGACATTTATGAGTTACCACGTGATAGGCTGAGAGGGTATCATCAGCATTTGTGAAGCAGGGTGAGATGTCAGAAGATTGAAACCCTTGCTGGAGGGGCTGAGGGTGTCCAGTGGTAGAACATTTGCCTGATCTAGGTGGGGTGTCCCTGGGAAGTAGGAGCCCAGTGTTGAGGCTCTGCTCCCCCAGGTAAGGAGCTGAACTGTGTGGTGGAAACAGCGGTTGCACTTGGAAGGCTTTTGGAAGGCATCACAGTGGCTGTTGTCCTTAGGGAAACGGGATGGCGGAGGGAGCTTACCCAGGGTCCTGGTCACGACAGAGGAACCAGAGGTGTTAATGAAGGGGTTAAGGCTAGAGAAAACGAGGATTGAGCAACCCTAACCCTGAAATATGATGCCCAGAATACTCTTGAACACCTCAAACTCTTTAAATGCCCACATGAAGAAACAAGTGGAAAATTCCATACTGGACCTCATGTGACAGGTTAGAGTGAAAAGGCAGCAAGTATAAACATCTTCGGGCTATGTATATGAAGTATATGTGAAATAAATGAATTTTATCTTTAGTTTTGAGTCTGGTTCACAAAGATACCTCTTTTTTGGGGGGAGGAGGGTGTGCCAGGAATCAAACTTAGGTCTTTGTACTTGCCAGGCTGGTGCTGTGTCACTGAGCTGTATCCCCAGCCTAACATCTCATTATATATATGCATATATTCCAAAAGCCAAAAAACTAAAAAAGTTTGAAACCCGTCTAGTCCCAAGAGTTTGAGATAATGAATTCTGAACCTGTAATGAAATAGAGTAGTCAGGACACAAGAAGAATACTTGGGAACTGAGATCAGGGACTTGGTGACAGATTTCACAGAGAAAGCCTTGGCAGCTGAGGGCCACTGTCTTCCCAAACAGGCTGAGGAGGTAGAGAGAGCACTTCGCTCTAAGATCATGATCTGTAACTTAGTTTAAGGGATTTGGCCTGGGCAATCTTTATTCTATTATCTTAGATTTAGTTTCTGAGAAAAAAAAGGGTAAGAGCTCTCACATGAGAACTTTCTTAATTCATGTACCCAAACTGCTATGTGAAAGACAGTCTTTTAAAGAGTCATAAAACATACTTTTAAAGCTGTGTCTCCTGATTTTTCAGCTAGTTGACTTTTTCAAAGGGAAGTGTTGCTGTCAGTTTCCTTCTATTGCTTTCAGAAAGCTAAATAAACAGGAAAACTGTTCTTGGCATTCATTTGGCTTCTAAATTCTAGCATGTTTAAAGCAGGTACAGTGGGTCCCACTCTTCCTGAATGCTAGGGTGATTTCCCCTCCTTTTCCACTGCTTAACCAGTAGTATGTCTTGTGTGCAGGTGGTCTGGATAAAAGGACATGGTCATAAGAGAATTGTAGTGTTAAAAAATGACATGAAAAGTAAGTAAGCACCTGTCCCCTGCCCCTTGAGCAATCACGGTTCTCTCTGACTCTTCTCTCTGACGGGGGCTTCTTGTCCTCTAGGCCGGCTGAGTTCACTTGGTCTGTCCCCTGCCAGTAACAAAAACTACCCTGCAGACAGTGAGCAGATCCTGGAGGTGCCCGAATTGCACACAGCTTCAGAACCCCAGCTCCGAGCAGGTAACAGTGAGAGGAAAGGTGAATGAAGCAAAGCTACGAAATTAATCACAAACAGCTTGGGGTGGGGAATGTGTGGATGATGGTAAGTCATTTCATTAATTAGTCATTGCTATTTCCAAAGCAGTTTTGTATTTAATACATAACGGAGAAAAATCTGGCCTGTATTTGATTCCACTGTGTGATTAGCTGCTTAGGGTCTCCCCCATAATGATGATGTCCCAACTCAGGCATTTAAAGGTATCTGCCACTTGCTAAAATGGTAATTCAAGACTACTGCAGTAGAGCAGAGCACTTGGTTCCAAATACAAAGAGACAAATGGAGATTTAGTGCCAAGGAACAGAATGAGGGGGTCAATGGATAGAAAAATCACTAAACAACACTGCAAAGGTTGGGGGATCTTGCTGAATTGGCCTAACAGGATTCTGCTAAAGGCAGGCAAGGATTCAGATATCAAGGGTTGGGGATGAGGAATTTGATCAGATATCAAAGTAGGGAGGTTACAAATCTGATTGAGCAGTGTTCCCACTAGAACTAGGCCTGGCAAGGACAAAGTGAACAAGTCAGGAGACTAAGGCAAGGCCCAGTTGAGAAGAGAACTCAGATGCGTCTGACTGAAGTTTGGTCAGGGCATGTTTTTGTCAGAGGACTTTCCCAGGAAATACTTCATAACAATGTGATCATATTTCTCAAAATAACATCAACTTGGAAGATTTCATGTAGAGTCACCTCTGTGATATGTAAAAATGAACTCTCCTGAGTTTTCTGTTCTAACTTTACTGAAGGATTTTGAACCTGTTGTTATAAGTAAGATAGTTTATATTCAAAGTCTTCTCTGATTGGTGGAAGCATTACTATACCCTTTGTGTGGAGAAAAGTTTGGTTGTGCAGCATTTCTCTTTGTGAAAGCACCTACTGTTAAGTCATTTCTTTACACTGTTTGCATAACCTTTGTCAGGAGTTCCACCATTCTTCCAGCTGAGGAACTGAAATGACAGGAATCAGCTAAGAAATGACAGAACCAGGATCTAAGTCCTCTAATTCTGAGCTTTTGCTCATTTAATTGCTTTGCTACTTCTCAGGGTTTTGTGTTTTCCCTCTTTAGAAGCTATGGCAAAGCCCTTTTTGCTGGGTGGGCCCTCTTGAGGGACTGGTGTTCTTAGGAACACAGGTACTCAGGAGATGAATGGCTTGTGGCATTTCTTAACCTAGGGTCTTCCTGATAATTTTTTTTTTTAAACCGTGAGTATTTGTGGACATGTTTATTTTTAAGACTGAGGAAACATCAGGCGCAGACTGGTATTTGCCCTTATGGTAGACCGCAGCCTGCTTTCTCCATAAAGGGTCTAGTGAAACGGATCAAGAGCTTCTCCACCTGGCCAGCAGCTCCCCCGTTGACCTGCTGTGTGCGCCTGTCCCTTCGTGCCTGCCATCCCCTCAGCTGACACCAGATCCCGTTATCCTGCAGTCCACTGATCTAATTCAGTTTGAGGAACACCTTCAAGAGCCATCTGGTAGGTTGCGCTGCTCAAGAGGGCTTTCTTTGTGGATTAAAATAAGTAAGAACCGTTGATGCCAGTATATTAAATGTCGGAGGGAGGTGGAAAGAATTTGGGACTTTCTTCCTTCATCAGAGTTCCTACCAAATGGGATTACAACCCAGTGTTGCTTGGGGAGCATCAAGCAAGGGAACAAGGTGGTCTCAAGGGTCATATAATGTCACTGGGCTGTGGAAGAGTCCACAGAGGAGAGTGTGAAATTCTTTATGGTCCCCACCTTTTCAGGGGTCAGGCATGTGGAGACTGATGTGGTTTTCTGTCTGGACTCTGAGGTCTGACCCTTGCTAGTCACTCTGTGGTGGGATTCTCAGGGGTACAGGGGCTTTTTGAAGGTGTGAGTAGAGCAAGGCATCTGCAACCTGAACCCTGGACGTTACCTAGTGACCTAAGAATAGCGAGGAAACTGTCCTTGTCAAGTCCCAACTTAGTGTCAGTGTGACACAGGGTGCACTCGCCTTCCTCACCAGCTGCCAAGCCCCCGTGCCCAAGCCTGACAGGACACGATGACGATATTCAACTCAGACCGGACACTGCAGGGGGGAACTAAGGCACGCCTCACACCGTAACTAGAGACACAGCTGCCCACAGGTCAAGCAGCTAGGACTTGGCAGAGCCAGGATTTGAACCTAGTAGCTCTTCCCTTCCTTCAGTGTCAGTTGGCCTTCTGCAAGGAAGCCCCTGGGCTGTAACATCTTTCCATTTTCCATACCTTGGAATCTGGCTCTTCGCGCCGCAGAGACAGCCCGCCCTTCGAGGGAGCAGCAGGGACAGACAGCCTGCTGCCACTGGGCTGGCTCTTACTATTCTTAGTCTTCCTAAACAGCATTTGAGGTGAGGGAACATAAAACAGCCTGAGAAGAGCCAGCCTGTGGAAGGGGGGTCTCGCAGTGTGTTCCTCTGCAGTGCATAACTGGTCCTGAGGGCAAACGTGTATCTTTTCTGTGGGATTGTAGTTCTTACGCATTAAATATACATAAGCTCAGCCATATGCATGTGACAAGGGAGGGGGAAGAAATTTGAACAGTGGGCTGGTCTGTCCACAATACTCTCAAGGAGCTGGGAGTTCCGCTGTCCCTTGTCACTCTCACCTTGTATGTGCCTTTGCCAGCCGGTGCCCCTTGCTGCTTGCAGTGCAGTCTAAGGCAAAATGAATAAATAACACATCCTTCTCAAGCAGCAGGGCTTTGAGTGTACAACAGGTGAATTGCTTGTGGCTGAGCCAGAAAAACAGCAGTCTGTGAACACTGCAGGGGAACTGGGAATATTTGACTTACTAGATTTTTTTTTTTAGGGTAGTTTTGACTCAGGACAGCCCTCCCCTTACCGGCTGCGGTTAGATCCTTTTGTGAATAGCAGTAGCTTGGGCCAGGAGCGCCCTGGTGTGAAGGCCCCTCCTGTCTCAGCTCAGAAAGTGTATGCATGGCTTATGGGTCCATAATAGCCCAACAGAAAACCCAAATGGAAAAACGCTGCTTAGTGATTTGTAGCCAGAGGTGGGGTCTCTAAAACTTCATAGTCCAGGGGAGAGGAGAGGTGCAGCCTATTAGTATTTGAATTTTGCAGCACATAGTAATTGGGCACACAGTTCATACATAAATTGTGCTGTGGTTGTGACATGTGGTGGGTTGTTTTTTAAGTATGTTTTGAGAAAATACAAGTGAGGAAATAAAATAACATTTTTGTCAGAGTCTGTTATTACTCTGTAGTTCATAATGGTGATGTTCATTTTGGGGAACTGGTGTGCACATAGAACATATCTTCATCATTTTCAGTCCTGTCACTCCCCAGCCCCTCCCCCATCTCCAAAAAGTCTTTGTTTCCTACCATCTTTCCTTTATTTTACCCTTTTGTTTATTTATATTTTGGGTTTCTCATATAAAAGAAACCATGTGATACTTAACTTTCCATGTTTGACTTATTTCACTTAACATTATGTTCTCAAGTTCCATCTACTTTTCTACAAAGATTTCATTCTTTATAACTGAGTGATACTCCATTGTGTATACATATCACATTGTATTTGTCTGTTCATCTGGTGGTGGGCATCTAGGCTATTATAGAGCTTAGCTATTATGACTTACGCTGCTCTAAATGTAGGTGTGTGCATGTCACTGTAGTATGCTGTCTTTAACTGTGTTGGGAACATACATAGGAGAGTTACAGCTGGGTCAACTGGAATTCCTGTATTTCGTTTTTGAGGACTCTTCATACTGATTTCCACAGTGGTTGTATAAAAACTAACACTTTGTATAAGTCTTATAGCTGAATCTGTTTGATTTTCTGTGTTCATAGAAAATAAGATTTTAAACCCAGAAGAAAATACTGAAATTCCTGTGCCAGTAAAGAAGGAAAACCTGCCCTCTGACCCCAGCTCGTCTTGTGCCCCCGCAGCTGCACCAGTGCCTGCCTGCCCCGCCTCAGACAGCCCCGAGTCACTGCTCAGCAGGGACCCTGTGGAAAGCCCCGCCAAAAAGCAACCCAAGAACAGGATAAAATTGGCAGCCAACTTTTCCTTTGCGCCTATAACCAAGCTTTAACTCCCATTTTGAACATAGAATTAGAATGGGAGAAAAACTGTCTGATTCTGCACACAAAAATGGGCTCAAAAAATGTTCTCTTCTGTTTCATTGAACCACCCCTACCGCCCCAAAGCCACTTTAGATATATTCCGTAATGCTTTTGTTTCTTTTACATTGAATACAGCTTTTAGCTGTTTTTTTTTCCAGTTATTTGAAAGAGTTTCTGACATTTGTCAAAGAACCTTTAATTTACCAAATTCTTCTTAATTATTACAAAACACATTGGTGGTCCAGAAGAAGTACGCAGTGAGAACTCAGGTAGCAGGAATAGGTTTGGCTTCCACTGAGCCACGTGGGTGGTGTAGCCCTGCATGTAGCACAGCAGAGCCTTTCAGCCAGTGCTTACTGGTGTTCTTGACAGTGTTAACCAGATGCATGGTGCGTCTCTGCAGCGAAGCCTGTTCTGTGGGCCTGGACGTTCACACACTGAAGTGAAGGGCAGGTGAGGAAACAAGCTGTGTTTTCAGGCTGGAGTATGAAGGTTCCTGGTTTCCCTGTGACTTGTAAGTGTGCCTTGTTTTTTATTTAACTATGTCTGTAGTCGACAAATGTGGCTTCATCACACATTTTTTTAAATGTTTCCATTTTGGGGTTCCATTTAGGAGCTTTCTAGAAAGTTGAGGATGTTTTATGCTTCCCTTCTACATTGAACTCCAGTTTGATTTGGATTAGGTTAAGGAAAAGGAGATGGTCTTGATGTCATGAATTTAAAGTCAGCATTTGAATAATAACACATCATTGTGTGTCAAGAGGCAGTATTGGAAAGAGTCTGATTTTCTAAAATATGCATCAAATGCATAAATTATAAATCAGAGCTGAGTGGTAAAGTACTTTAACGGGAGCAGAATTGATACTATTTCTACTAGAAAGCGACAAGAATTCTATCCATGTGAAGGCCAAGGTTGATCAACTTAACCTTGTTTTTGTAATTTTAAAGCTGGTTTTGGTAGCTGGGAAGCTTTTTGTGTGAAGATGTGTGTGTCTGCATTAGCTCAGTGTCTTTTAATAGCATCTGTTTTTAGTCTTGCTACTTCTTGCTGTTGGAAGCGTATATGTGTGTTGTCTGATGTTGGCATTTGAGAAAAGCCGGCCTTTGGGGGCACTGCCCTGTGGAATGTCCTTCTTTTCTGGGTGCCTGAGGTGTCTGCCCATGGGTGGCCTCTCACCCCTGCTGGAGAAACCTGACATTTACAATGGGTTGTATTTGTTGGGCAAAAAAGGTGGATTCTTTCATAGAGCAGAAAAACCTGTTGGCATAAGGTCTTCCACTAGTTAGGTGGTTTCTTTTGGGGACATGTTTATGTTTTGCAATTTCTAGAAAGCCAAAAAATGGGCTCTGATTTGTAGCCAGCATTTTGATAAAATGCCACAAAATAAGGGCTACAGAAAGATTTTTATGAGTTAGGTTTTTGTTCCCTGAATCTTTTAAATGAAGCCAGTGATTTCCACTTCTCAATACATGCCCCAATCAAGATGGAACAACCCTGAAAAACCTTTCTAAAGTATTATGGCACTTTGCAAATCCTCCTGCAGGCATTTCCGCTACAGACATAGTGTTATAGGAAGTAAAACATAAATGTGCAGTTTTTTAGAAGACACTTTTAAACAACATGATAAAATTGGTGTTGAGAACATCAGTGGCCTTATCCTGAGACTTCATAAGGCTGAATTTGCACGCTTGGACTTCAATTTTGCTAGCATGAAGAAAATTATGGACTTTAAAAACATACAAGGCATCATTACAAGTCACTTGGAACAGTCTCAAAGAACAGATTCTTTGGGCAGCAGAGAAAGGTATCCTGCACTACCATGTAAGCGTGTGTTCATAGCATTTACTGGAGCTGCCAGTTAGTGTGGAACACATGTGTGACCAACAGTTGCTGGTGAAAATGCAGCAGAAGCACGTTGTGTTCATGATGTTTCCCACAGTGGCCAGTCCAGTTCCTATCTATTTTTTTATCCAGAGGCTTAACTAAATGATGACATAATGATGTATGTACATTAATAAAGTGCTTTATTTCTGGATGGAAAGATGTACCAGCTGAGATTTATCTGTTTAAAAAAAGATGAAAATTATTACCAAAACCCCCTTTCCCATCTTGCACTGTTTGTTTTGGACTGGGCTTGGGGGAAAAGATGTTTTTCTTAACTGTCTACTTTGTTTGAACACTTTTTTGTGGTTCAAGTGCTGTTTTGTGTGTTGGGACCAAACAGTTGTCAATAAACTTTACAAGCAAGCATCAAATCTGAGTTTTCCAAGTGAGTGGTTTTCTCTGTCAGTTCCTCTGTGGGAAGGGATCATAAGCTAATCCAGTTCTGTCATCTTTTCATGTTGTGCGCGCACGCGCGCACACACACACACACACACACACACACACACACACACACACACAGCTTGTTATCCTTCCTAAAATTAAGTGTGAGATGCAGCACAAAGTGGGGGGACTTTGTAGAGGCTCTCAGCACCATCTCAGGCAGCGGACTAGACTGGTGGCCCTAGGCAAAATTCCATTTTGGGAAATTCAGTAGCGGTGTAAACTTCTGGTTAGAAAACTGCAGCATTTTTAAGATGTCCCTCCTTGTGAAGGAGCCAGTTTGGAAAATATGTCTTACACAGGTACACTGGTAAAGCACCCATCATCCAGCCCCCTGCCGCCACTGCCTCCCTGCCCTGCAAGAATATGAAAAGACCCTGAAAACACTTGAGTAGTAAATTGCTTTTTTTAAATGTTCAACATGAAAAGCTTCCAACAACCTTCAACAGTCCTTTCAAAACGTCTTTTCACTATACGGAAGTTTTGTAGGAAAAGTTGAGTTGTCATGCCCCTTTAGAGTGGGCTAAGGAAATTGGGGAGTTCACCACTCTGGAGAGGTACATGCAGAAGACTTACCTGATTTGCCTCTTTCAACAAATATTCTCAGAAGGGAATGTCTAATGTCCTTCCCAGGAGTATTTAGTCTCCCTAGGAGACGGGCCACCCTCAGGAACAGCTTAGGTTGGAGTATGATGAAATCCACATAACCGTTCATAAATAACTGGCCGCAAAGAAAACCCCTTATTTTTCAGGCATTTGAGATGTGGAGCTTGGAAAATCTCAGGTCATAGGATCAAAGACTAAAATTTGCTGGAAGAAAGGATTTGGAAGCAAGGATCTCTGGGCATAGAGAAGGAAAACAGAACCAACTGCAGGGTAGCAGAGGTCAAGCTGGGGATAGATTGTGCAAAGTGACTGCTCAGCAACTTGCTCTGCAGAAGGTGGGGAGCCAGCCAGGTGCTTCCGTAGGGATGGGGCTCAGGGTTGTCAGGGACCGTCTTGGGCCTGCTTGGTGCTGTCTCTCCAATCTACTTTAGGCAGCTCGTGTGACAACCCCTCCCCCTTCTACTTCTGCCTGGCCTTGGGCACAGGATCTCCCATTTAGCCTTTACTCTTTCTCCTCTCAGTTTCTCATACCACAACTGCATGCACAGGTCACTGCCTTCTGTGTGGTGTGGGCCAGAGTCTGTGTCTGAGCTAGATGGAACAGGAAACACATTTCAGAAAGGAAAGCCCTGTTCTGAAATAAGCCTCTGTTCTGCTGTTGTGCGTGGGGAGACCCCTGAGGCTCTGCTCCCTGGTGTTCTAAGGCCTGAGCCCTGCGGACGGCCCCCTATCTCCTATACTGCCGGCCTGGCTCCCGCCACGGTGGCCTTTTCAGCGTCTTGGCTGTGCTCTGCTCTCTCCTGCTTTGGAGCCTCTGGCACGCAGACCCTGAGCTCAGAATCAGGCGGTGGCTAAGAACACGGCCTCTGAAGTCAGGGGCCTCAGTTTGAATCTCCACTTAGCCGTTCAGTGCCTCCTTCCTGGCTTTCAGACGACAAGAGCGCCTCCACAGAGTTCTATCATCAGTGAGCCACTACTGGCAAAGTAGTTTAAAGGAAGACTCGCAGGCCCTAGTGATGCAGTAAATATCTGCTGTAACTACTGTTGTTTGCCCTGTTTTTAACCAGCTGGTGGTCTCCTTCGCACACTGGTCTGGGTGCCGGCAGTATTTTTTAGAAGAGTTTCCTTTGACCACCCCACTCTCCATCCCTAGGCAGGCACCAGCATCAACCTGTCCAACACCATTCTCTGGAGTAGCAAAAGAATATGCTTTGGTTCCATAATACATAAAAAATAATCATACTTCGCTGTTGGATAGCTATATGTGTGATTATTCCATTGTCTCCTTCAACCAGGCAGTAGGTTACTGAAGGCAGTAAGTTCTGTGATTTTTTGTTGTTACCATATAGTGTATCCTCATGATCTAGGGCCTGTCTTAAAGTATTAATAGATACTAGTTTCCTGTACATTTGATGCAATCTGGTGTCCACACCAGCACGTTACCAGAACTCCTCACACCAAGCACGTCCTGGGGCACGGTCCACTGGGACTTACCCTGGGTAAAGCTGGACACTGGACACACCTCTTAGACACCACTCTGCTTGGTTTTCCTTTTTGCTCAGCTTCTACTATGTTTATCTTTGTTCCCTTAAACACGAGCATGAGCAAAGGTGAGAAAGGAGGTGGGAGAGGTCAGCTGGGTGGCCAGAGGCTAGAAAACTGGCCGAAGACCCTAGGCTTTACTGCCAGGTCAATGAGAGGACACGGGAGGGTTTCCAATGGGGACACGGCACACCTTCAATTTGTGCTTTAAGAAGATCACTTTTGCTTCAGAGTGGCACGCAGGTCGTCTAGACTCCGCTGCACTGGAGAGAACGTGGAAGAAAGGACAGTGGGGAATCAGTTCTTGGCAGAGGGAATGATGTGTGAAAATCTGGGAGAGGTGCTGACAGCACAGTGAGAAGAGCCGAAGAATCCGAAGAAGGCTGTGTGGGAAAGCAGAGCAGGCTCCAGGTGCGGCAGGGCCGGGTCAGAGGGGTGCTAAGGCACAGGGAAAAGCATGGGTTTCATCCTAGGCTATAGGAGTGGTTTTAAGGAGGGGAACGACTATTAAGTTGTGTTACTAAGAAAATGACTGGGTGCAATGCAGAGAATGATTTTAATAGACTAGCACTGAGGAGACCCATTAAGAAGTTGCTACAGTTGAATGAGCAAAAGATAGTAGTGACTACCCTGGGAGTGCCAGAGTCTAGAGAAACCGAAGGAGAAGCTGAAAACCCAGTGAGTGAATGGGCGTGAGGAGGAATTGAGGAGTCAAGGGCACGTCCTAGGGTAGCCCTGGGTGAAAACCACACAGCGAAAGCTGAGCACAGTTTAGGACAAGGGTGAACACCTTTTTGTTAAAGATCCAGAGAGAAAATATTTTAGGATTTGCAGGGTGTGTGCTTCTCACAACTATTCTGTGCTGTTGTAGCATGGAATCAGCCACAGACAAACGAATGAACAAGCATGGCTGTGTTCCAATAAAGCTTTATAAGAACAGAAGACAGGTGAAATTCAGCCCTATAGGCAGTAGCTTGCCAATCTTTGGTTTAGCATGGGTTATGTTTGATGTGCCTATTCTAGATTCAAATAGAGATCCTCAAGGAGCAGGTCAACAGTCTGAGTGGAGGAGAGAGGCCTAGGCTACAGAAAGAATCCAAGGAGCTGTCAGAATGTAGAAGGCCATTCAAGATGTGCAAAGTATGGGAAAAATTAGGAGAAAGAAAAGAGCAGAATGGCAGGGTCCAGTCTCTGAGGATGAGGGGACTTAAGAGGGATTGTAGACAGGCCCTGGGGAGTAGTTGGGAGCGTTCCCAGAGTAGAGCGCCAGAACAGTCAACCATGTATCGCACCCTGCAAAGAGCTGGGAGAATGTGAAGGCCGACATGCACCAGCCGGACACACCCGAATGGTCGCAGTCCTGCCGAGAGGAGACACTTGCCAGAGAGTGATAAAAACCAGGTTGAAGTAGCTTCAGAAAGGATCTGGAGATGGAAAATGGAAATAGCCAGGATATGAAGGGTAAGAAGGCTGTGAAGATGGACTGAAAGGTAGAGCTGTAAAAGGAAAATAGAAGCCCAGCAAGACCCTGTCTCAGAATAAAAGATAAGGGCTGGGCTGTAGTTCAGTGTGAAGGCCTTGGATTAAATCCCCCGTACCACAAAGAAAGGGGGCATGGAACGGAAAGTGGTATTTGTTTCTTTAAAAGATGGTGGAAAGAGAAAGTGTTTGCAAACATACAAGGAAAAAGACAGGACTGTCAAGGCAACAGGAGAGAGAGGGATGAACGATGGCTGTGCCACTGATTGCCTGTGGGACCTTGGGCTGTGGATTTACTGCCACTTTCTCAGCTGTAAAGAGGAATAATAGGATCTGTCTTGTCAGGCTGATGTCAGGAGCAAACGCGCTGTGTGTATGCTGCTCAGAGCACAGTGATGAACTGCAATAAATGTGACTTCTATTAATGTCTTCCTCAGGGCTTCCAAAAGAAATGAGTCTGGGCATGCAGGATCCCACGGTCTTCCAGGTTTGCAGGCAGTCCTTATGATCTAGGAGCATCAAGAATTACTACCTTCTTTTGCTCTTCTGTGAAAGTCTAAATAAATGTTTGCTTTTAAAAAACATCAATGCAATAACAGGAACATAAGGTAGGCCCCGTTCCGGGTCTCAGTGGAAGTGTTTTTTTATGAGGGTCCAAGTACTCCACGGTCTGTCACGTTGGTGAGTGACAGCTCTGTGACTGGTCCCAGGCCAGGCCTCCCTGACCCACATTTTCCACCAGGAAGACAGAAGCGGGAGCTTTGCAGGCTGAGTTTTATTTATTGTAAGTTAAAGTGGGCGGGATGTGTAGTGGGTTTAATAGCAACCCCCCCAAAATTCTACCTGAAACCTCAGAACGTGACCTTGATTGGAAACAGGGTCTTTGCAAAAGTAAGGTAAATAGGACCAAGATGAGAGCATGCTGGATTAAAGCAGGCCCTAAATTCAATGACTTGTGTGCTTGTAAGATGAGGAAAGGACGGAAGAGACACATCAGGAGGAGAAGGCCACGTGAAGAGGGAGGCAGACTGGACCAATGAAGCCGAGGAAGGCCAAGGATTTCCAGGAACCCAGAGCTGGGAAAAGCAAAGAAAGCATCTTCCCTGCAGCCTTTGGGAGAGAGCAGGTGTGATGCTCTCAGACCCTTTCTTGCTTCTGACCTCTAGAACCGAGAGAGGCTGGATTTCCGTGTGCGGAGCCACCCAGGGTGTGCTAATTTGTTATGGCAGCCTTATGACACTCATTTAGCCCGGCTCCGTGCTTGGTCTAGGTACACAAGGAGCTCAGGCTGTCCATTGCTTGAGTGGCCTGGAAAGTCTCTTCAGCATCAGAATGGCGGAAAGTAGTGTGAGGGCAAAGCTTGGGCTGAACAGAAACACATATGAGACTGTAGAGGCTGAGGCATGCTGCCCACTGGGAGGAGCCATCAAACTGGAGACTCGGGCCCCCAGTCCAAGCGTCAGCTCCAGAGTTGCTTTTTGTGGAAACACCTGTGCATTCACTTGTGGTCTAGAAACATTTTGAAAACGCTATTCATTGATAGCCCAAGAATGTTACTTCTCAGAGATTATCTTGGGCTAGAGATGTAGCTCACTTGTAGAATACTTGCCTAACATCTAAGGCTCTGGGTTCAATCCCAAGCACTAAAAGTCAAAAAAAAAAAAAAAGGAAAGAGTTTATCTTAAGGAAAAATCAAATTGAGATGAAGTTTTATCTCTTTAAGATGTTTATCATAACATTGTCATAACACTGAAAACAAGAAATTCTCTAAATGGGAGTCCAGCAGTGAGGGGATGATGCCAGACGGCAGTGTGATCGTAAGACGGATTACTCAGCAGCCACTCTGAACATTTAGGAAGAGTGTTTAATGTTTATAAAGAGCTTTTAATGATACGAGGAAACCGCAGTGATAAAATGTTAAGTGGTGGGGGGGAAACTTGTTATAAAATGGTACAACATGATGCCAATCAAGAAAACCAAAATGCTTAAAAAAGACTTCAAGGAAACATGCCAAAAGGTTAGCGGTCTCTGGTTAGAGGACTCATGGGTGTTTAAAAAAAAACTTCTTTATGCTTCGTATGAGCATACTTTTAAAATTGTTTACTATATACATGAATTACTTCCATAATCAAGAAAAACGTAAAAACTTTTAAAATGCTGTGTACGTTGTTTCTATTTTTATTTTGTCTGATGGATGATTACGCATCAGCAAATCTTGAGTTACGCTAACTACTTAGGCCAGTCACGACACACATACACGTACAGAGAAGTCACACAGGCTGTGCCGGGCTGGCTGTAGCAAATGCACATCAAGCTACACAGGTGGGATTGTTAGGCCGGTTCAAATACGCCACCAAATGATGGGACATGGTTGGGTCAGGCTGCCTCCCCTGCCTGTTGCTGTTCTTTGCGGAGGTCTTGTGTCGAGCTGGTGGGGCAGCGTCCTGCTGGCACTCCTGCGGCGGCCCCAGGGGGGTGAAGAGTACCTGGGTCAGCATCTGCTCCCGGTCGCTTCTCAGTCTCCTTGGCCTCAGTGTGGGAGCCTCCAGCTCTCTGCTACCTTGTCCAGCACTGGATTTGTTCCTGCCCAGGCCTGCCATCCTCACTCTGCTCCATACTATTAGCCAGATGTGGCAAGCAATCGAAGAGCCAAGAGCATAGTGGTCTCTGGGATCCCTCCTGATGTGAGTCAGGCCCAGACACAGGATGGGAGGAAGCAGATGTGACCTCCACAGCATACACTAGCTCAGTCTTTACAGGCAGGCTGTCGGTCTCCAGGAAGGCAATACTGATGGCACCTCAGAGATGTGCGGGCCAGGTGGAGCCATCCAGAACACAGTCCCTGGGAGAGGACAGACAGGGGAGGGGACTTATGCCCTTTTGGGCCAGGGCTGATGGCAGAGCTAGCAAAGTGGATGGGGGATGTGTCCAACATGGTGCTAGATTGTTGAAAAGTCACAACTATACACACCTGGGGATCATGCCCCTCTCCCAGTTCATTCGGCACTGTGGGTTAGATATAGCTAGATAGAAGTGGACATATACTTTTGTGAGAGAGGACCTTTCCTGGTGGTTGGATAAAAGTGAGACAGACCCCTGGGTTCGGCATGCTCTGGGGAGGGCCATGCGACAGTGAGGGACTCCCTATTGCTACACGCTGTACAGGGTGGCTGGGCCCGCCTGCCATGCCCATGGCCCGTAGTGGCAGTCACAGGCTTGCCTTTAACCCCTTCTGCCTTGGAGAGTTCTTGAGCCCCAGTGAAATGGGGACTATGGTGACAAGAAAGTGGGAGGAAGGGGGTCCCGCGGCCCTCGGGTACCCCACATGGGGCTACATGATGTTGCACTGGGTGGCCCCGCAGCAATCCTTGATGAGTGCCAGCCCTGTCTTGGCCACGGTGGGCTTGCTAGGTGGGGGCTCTGCTTTCTTCTCTGCCCGGGAGCCTGCAGCAAGGGAGAGTACAGAGGGAGAGAGGGAGATGGGAAGTGAGGAGACCCTCCCACGGGCCACCCTGCCCCACCCTGCCCCACCCTGCCCCCTGGCCAGGCCCTGTTCGGGGTGTGCAGTTTAGGTGGTCTAGTTTAGCTGATGATTCCCCTTCTTGTGGGCCCACCAGCTCTCAGTTCTTGGCTTCCAGCCCGAGCTTCCAGCCCTTCTCCCAGTGTGCAGTCCTAACCACATCTTCCAAACCCTGTACACGACCTGGCGTTCAAGGAGTATTTGGTGAGCAGACAAAATGAGAAATTTTGTTCAAGTCACTTCAGTCTAAGTGACTTCAGAGCTTTTCAATTGTGGAAAATACTAATATAGTATCTTTTTAGAGATCCTCATTTGTCATTCTCTGTTTTCTCTCTTTCTGGAATGTCTGTTTAAAATAAGCTGGGCCTTCTCATTCTATCCTCTGTGGTCCATAACCTGTCATATTTTCTATCTTTTTCTGTTTTTCTTGCATTTTGAGTAATTTCTTTAAGTCTGCCTTCTACTTTATGAATCATGCCTTCAGCGGTGTCTGTATTTAATCGATCAAGTTTTTATGTCAGTAACAATAATTTTTTAGAAGGTTAATTTTTTTTACAGATCTCCTTATTCTCTGTTTTTAGAGAGCACACAGCTCGCAGTAGTTGGTTTATTTATTTACTTGCTTTCTTGCCTATTTATTGATTTATTTATTTTGTGTGCTGGTAACGGAACCCAGGGCCTCGTGCGTGGGAGGCCCAGTATGTGCTCTGCTGATGAGCTACTCCCCCAGTGTACTTACTCTTTTTTCACAGCATCCTGCTCATTCACTATGGTTGTATTCTTACCTTGTCCCTAATGATTTAAATATATTTTGTTTAGTGTCTCTTTGAAGTAGTTCTGTTTTGTCTGGTTCTTGGAAGGCTGTTCTCCATCTTACAGTACTGATTCTCCTCATGGTAGTAAAATTCTTCATGGGCTTTTAAATTTTATCGAGAGCTCATTTCTCGAGGAGTTGCTTTACCTGTGGAAGTACTGCGTACTATGAGCCGCAGAAAGGCCCCTACTGAGCAGTTTTACATTTGCTCCAGCTAATGTCTCCAAGATTTCACTAGTTTTCAGCTGGTTTTTATTTTTTGACTTGGGATTCTAGCACCAAATGAATAGTGTAAATTTGGGGCATATACTTGGCCCCTTGATTATGGTGCAGGCTTGGTGTTTTGATTTCTTGCCAGAATCAATTTCTTTTTTCTATCTATAATCCTATATAGAAGGCAAGTTTCCTTGTTCCTCCAACTTGCCAGGTAGGGTTTTTCTACTTCGCCTTTCATGGAAGAATCTATCAAGAATGCTGGTCTCAGGCAGGGCCCCTGTGCCTTGTGGTTCCAGGAGCCAGTGAAAGGGCACGTACCTTTCTCTTTCTTTGCTCCCAGGCTCTACCACTGTTTTGCTGGGATGCCAATGGGCCGCAGAGAAAAGCAAAGTTTATGGTTGTATAGTTAGTGTCTGCTTTTGGGTTTTGTTTTCCCACTAAGATTTCTCTTCCTCTGGTAACATCTCCATGTGACTCAGAAGAGGATGTGTTACACAGGCCTGACGAGTCACAGCAGAGCATTCCAGCCTCTGGTGCCAATGATAGGCCTTCCAGGTGGCAACATGATCCAAGAAGGACCAATCCGTGTTATTCTGTGAGGCTTATATACTCAGATACCCAGAGAAGGACTCTGGCACTGCCTTGGAGCTGCCAACCTATGGTTCTGGGGCTCAGGCCCATGGAGAAGGCCTGCATAGTAGGGTTAAATGACACCAACAAACAAAGAAAGGTAGAGATCAGAAATCCTGGAAGGAAAATGAGGGAATTGTAATCGTGTCCAATCCCTGAGGCCCTAGTTCTTATGGCTCTTCCTCCAACAAATGCCCTTTTGTGCTTAGACCGGATTGAACTGGCCATTCGTTTCTTATAAGTGAGAGAAGCCTCACTAATGCAGTAGTTCCACATGTTGGAGACACAGTGAATCAACAGAGAGAAGAGAGCTCCTTGACAGCAGGATCCATTACCACTTTAATATCATAGGGGACACTGGGGCCTCCACAGAGAGTCCAGTATGTGCAGAGTTTCACAAATTTGTTTCACACAGAACCCTTTCTGCTCTTACATACTCATAATGCTAATATTCTGAGAGTGCTTCTACCTCCTCCAGAGATTCCAGCCCCAGTGGTGGCTACCCGGTTCCTTTTGTGAAATACACCAAATCATGTGATTAGGGAGGAACAGCTGCTGCCAGGACCACCCACATAGATTTTGGGGTTCTGAGTAAATAAAAATATAAGGCCACTTGTTCCAAAAATATTAAGGTTTTCAAGACGGCAATAGTAGCAGAGGTTCAGTGCTGTGCCCTTGTGGACATGGAGCCTGGGAACCGCACAGGCTGCAGGCCCGCGAGGCTGACCCCCACCTGCTGCTCAAGGTCTGATCTCTGAGAAGCTTTCTGTTGCACCCCTCCGGGCCCACACTGCTTTGAAATAGCCTTTTCTTTTTCACAGGGAGGAGGAGGAATAATGTCTGTACTCACTGGCTGGAGACTGGTTTACTTTGTCTAGAGGTTTTAACTTGATTCTCAGGAAATCGGCCATTTCTTTGTCTTCTTCTTGCTCCCTGAAAAGCCACATACGTAAGAGAGAAGACAGGAAGTGAGGAAGACATCAAGGAGCTAAGAAACTGAGCTGAGAAGCTGCGTGTGGGGACCAGGCGCTGGCCCTTGAGGACATGCAGCTATGTTGCTGTGTGCCGTGTGTGTGGTGTGTGATACTGTACTTGCTGAATCTGCTCTGAATAGCAACAATAAGGCCCGTGGTGACCCGGGCCTGGGATAAGACCCCGGGACAGAGAGAGGGACGTTATAGGATCCAGCTTCCCTGCTAGATCAGTGAGCCGGGCAGCCCCACTCCAGACCCTATACTTTCAAGCCACCCTGGTCATCTCTGTTTCCACGAGGTGTGTGGCCAATCTCAGAAAACAAGTGAACTCCGCCCTTCAAGGTCATGAGGAATAAAACAGGGGGCCAGCCCCGCTGAGCTAGGCAAGGCACAGCCTAGGGCTGCAGAGAGGGACCTTAAAGAATGCAAAGAATAAAGAAGTTGCCTCCACAGGAGACACTGCAAAGGACAGAAGTATTCAAGAATGCACCTGAACAGCTTTCCCCATGGCCAGTCTCCTTGGGAGCTGCCCTGTGGCTCCAGGATTTATGGTTCTGCAAGTCAGTGTGACAGGTGCACACAGGTAGGAGAGGTATCAGAGCCACTGAGGGGAAGGTAAGAAAAGGACAAAGCTGGTGAGTTGAGAGGTCAGGGCCAGAGTTTTGGTAGAGATGAGAGACGTTTTAAGAAATGGCCTAGTGAGTTGGGAGGGTGTGTAGGGAGGTCTCCCTCATGCACACGATGCGATTCCTCCCTGGTCACCTCCTTGAATGACATCCACCTAAATCACACAGACCTTTGCAAAATTTTGGGAGCTGAATTGACATTTCTCCTGAATATGAAATCAATCCTCAGGCCCAAGGGTGAGATACTTTTGGGTTCAGTGTCTGGGAAGCAATGACAGAGACTGCTCCTATCAGATAAAGCTGTGCATCCCCAGAGCAGGCCATGAGTTGGGCAGGGTTGGGTCAGGCAGCCTGGTGCTCAGGGACGTGCACTGCTCTCACCTCAACCGCTCCACCTCTGCGTCATCCACAAGAAAGTCTCTCTTCTGCACCAGTTTGTGGATCTTCTGGATTAGCTCATCCTCTCTCTGCTTCTGCAACTTGGTTTTTTCTTTCTCTGGGAAGAAGAAAGGACCAATAAAAAAAAAGTTGTGTGTAATTTTCAAGGCACATGAACATGTTTGAAGCACATGGGGGGGTCAGGGTTGGACTCTTCGCTCTGCCTTTTACTTGCTGGTTGTCTTAGTACTTTCGTCTTCACTAATGCAAAACATCTGACACTCCATGAGTTGGAGGACCTCCAGCATCTCACCAACCTTTGTCCCCAAGTTCCTCATCAGATTTTCCATGCTTCATCAATACAGCCACTCCCCACCTCCCCTGGGTTCTCAGCTGCAGCGTGTCCTCACAGAGGTGTACTGCCGGCCAGTTGCTGGCTAGTGTGGTTTAGGTCTAGAATCTCCCTCAAAGTCTCATGTGTTCAGAGGTGGATCATGGGAGTGCTGCGGTCACCAATGGGTCAGTCCATCCCTGAGTTCCTCACGTCAGGAAGTGGGGCCTGGCTGTAAGAGGTGGGTGACTGGAGGCCTGACCAGGAAGACTGTGTCTCCCTCCCCGACCCCATCCTTTTCCTTCTGCTTCCTGGCTGCCATGGAGGCGCCGCTCTCCTCTGCAGGCCTTCCACCACGCCACTTCGACCTGAGAGCCAGCTGACTCTGGACGCAGCCCACTGGACACTGTGAGCCTAAATCTGCCTCTTCTCCTCTAAGCTGTGGGTGTCCGGGTGTTTTATCACATGCTTGGGAAAGTGATTAATGCAAGTCTCCGAGTCACTGGCCAGTGCTCCTTCCCTGCCTGTGTTACTTTCCCACCAACCTCTCCACCTTCACTCAGGCACCACACGCCTGCTTCACAAGCTGACCCTGTCATTTTACCACAGCATTTACCTGCTCGCCCACGAGAACGCCCGTTGCCAACTTCGCCATTTCTTCTGGTATCACATACCCTGGACCCTCACGCACCCGTGTGACCCTCCCACTCGCTTCTCGCCTCCTCCAGTCATCTCCCCAGCTGGGCGGCCATCATCCTCCCAGGACCGCGCTGCGGCTCCCAAACTGGTCTCCCTGGTCCATCCTTCCTATCACAACTGAGACCCTCACTGTAGTTGCAGAGTCCTGGCCTGCGACCCCAGCTTCCCCGCCCTTTCTAGCTGTGCAAGTTTGGACACATTCTTTAACCACTCTGAGCATCCAATCTCTCAACATAGGTAATCATAGTTATTGCAGGTTGCAGGAGAAACAAATCAAGTAAATACCTAGCTCCCATCCTGATGCACGGTAAGGGCTTGTGAAAAGTTAGTTGCTATTATGATGACACAGAATTATTTTATTTTTTGGTGGTGCTGGGGATCAAATCCAGGGCCTTATGCAGGCTGAGCAAGCTGAGCCATCACCCCAACTCACTGTTAGCTTATATTGTCACTGTGCTTTGATGATTTATGCCCTCCAGATTAAATATTACTCAACCAGGTATAAAGGAAATAAATACTTATTTAGTGGAGGAAAAGCAGATCTCATAACAGTGTACACACAGGTAAGCACTTAATAAATTAAAGCCATTGTAATTATAGTCATAATATGGGCTCAAAGCTTTCTTTCTTTCTTTCTTTTTTTTTTTTGCTACCAGGAATCAAACTCAGGACTTTGCACTTGCTAGGCAAGTGCCTGTGCCACTGAACTATGTCTCTGGCCTTGTCTTTTTTTTTGAGACAGGATCTCAGTATGCAGTTCAGGTGGCCTTGAACTCACTTTGTAGCCCAAGCTGGTCTCGAACTCACAACGATTCTCCAGCCTCGGCCTCCCGAGTGCTGGGATTACACACAGGTGTGTGCCACCACACCCAGCTTGAAGCTATCTTTTAACCTAGGCTTCTCAGTTTCTGTGCTGCTGGCATCTGGGGCTAGAGAGTTACCTGTTGTGGGCTGAGCTGTGCGTTGCAGCATCCGTGCCCTGCAGCCACTGGACACCTGTAGCTCCCCTTCAGAAAGCTGCAGCAACATGGAATGTCTGTGGATATTGCCAGAACTCCCTGGAGATCCGACCTGCCCCAGTTGACAACCACTGGTTTAATCTTTCCCATGAAATGATAAGATTCTTAGATCTAAGGGGAAGGCCCCTGTGGCCTTCATGGCCATGTTTAAGCAACCCAGCTCTCCGGAGGTGGCGGCAGCAGTGGTGGTGGTGTGAGACAACCTGGCCTATCCTCGAGAAGTGCACCAGGCTGGGCCCCAGGTAGTCTCCAAACCCAGCCACCAACCCCCATCTAGGTGCCGGTGAATTGTTTTCTGATCTTGGCTCAAGAAACATGGCTTTCTTGGTGGTTCGCTGTTCTCTTTACTTAACACTTTTATTATTGATATGTTGCAAGAAACATTGGGTTTTCTTCCCCTGCATTTGGCTATATCCATCTAGAAACCTGGAGCTGGTGCAGGGAAGACAGAGAAAGGTCCTGGCAAGGAGGATGGAGGAGGGGAGGAGAGGGGCCCGCCAGAACTTTCAAAGCTGAATGGCTGCACAGAAGGGATGGGAAGAAGCAGACTGCAAACGAGGCAGTGGGATTGGCACTAGGTCCCTGGGCTCTGTTGCTAACTAACACTAGACTGGTCTGAGTTGATTCTCAGTCAATGGCATCTGTTGAGCAGGACCTGTTCTGTTGTGGGAATGACTGCCTCCCCCCACAGGCTGTGGCATCCCTGGCCTCTGCCTGTGGAACATCAGTACTGAACCTCCCTTTACTGACATTTCCATACTGCATTCTTCAGAGACTCTGGGATACATTTTGATTTTTTTCTGGTGCATTAAAATGTTGTTTATTGCACACGGTGTGACATCGCATGCCTAAAATCCCAATTACTCAGAGGAGGCTGCGGCTGAGGCAGGAGGACCACAAATTTTAGTTTCAGGAGGACCACATCTTGGGAAAATAGCAAGATGCTGTTTCAAATAAAAATTTTAAAAGGGCTGGGCATGTACTCTGAGAGGCTGAGGCAGGAGGATGGCAAATTTGGGCTCAGCCAGGGGAGCTTAATAATTTAGCAAGACCTTGTTTCAAACTAGGAGAGGGCTGGGGATGTAGCTCAGTGTGAAGGCCCTAGGTTCAGTCCCTAGTACTGACAAAAATATTGAAACAGGATTGGGGCTATATAGGTCAATGGTAGAGTACTTGCCTAGTACGTGCGAGACTCTAAGTTTTACCCCTACTACCAGCAGAAAGAAAAACCCTCCTGATCGGTAAATTTTGGGGACTCGGTAAATTTTGGGGACTCCTCCTAAGTGCCTTGTCCTCCTTATCCCAAATGTGGCCCTTGACAGCCCTACAGCTCCATCTTTGTGTTCAGCCAACTTATTTCCACGTGTGCGCTATAGGCTGCCACTGATCCAAGTGGAGCCCCTCTGGCCTGCAGGTCTTTTGGAGACTCCGTGGCCACACATGCAGGTTTCCTGTGCCTCGGTGAGTTTCCATAGTCCCCCTGAGCCAGCAGCAGACACTGAGAATTCTCCCTCCAGAGAGGTCACAGTGCTGGGTGTGGTGGTACATGTCTATAATTCTAGCACTCAGGAAGCTGAGGCAGGAGGATCTCCATAAATTTAAGGGCAGTCTGGACTATATAGTGAGACTCTGTCTCAAAAACAGAATGAAACAAAAAGCAAAACAAAACAAAAAACAACCAGAGAGAACATAGTGATCCATATTAGACCTATCAACACCTCCTAGGAAGTGGGAATTGGAACATAGAGGCCCTGAGAATTGGGTTATTGCATAGGAACACCATGAAAGGGAAACTGAGTGGCATTTTTTATTACAGCATCCCAAAATGGGGGTGAGCAGCAAAGACCATCCAATTGTTTTTCATTTCTGCCTCAGAGGCTTGTGAGTCTGGGCTGAGCTTCAAGCCTGCAGTGAGAAAGCATTACCTCACCAGCACCACCATCATGGAGTCGTGTCTGCTCTGACTGGAAATATCATTTCCTCTCAAAGTTCATGTTTATCCTGTTTGGAAATAGCCCATTTCTAAAGTAATTTGGAAGTTGTGTGGCAGATGCACATAATTCAGCTATACTTCAGTGAGACTCATTAGAGCCGGCCCCCAGTCCAATGGCGGGTTAAAGAGATGCAGGGAGAAGGCAAGTGAAGATGGACACAGGGACTGGAGGGAGGCCGCCCCATGCAAGGGCCGATGGGAGCCCCCAGAAGGCAGGAAGATGCCCAGGAGTCTCCTCCAGAGCCTCAGAGGTACATAGCCTGCCAACTGCTTGATTTGGGCCTCCAGCCTCCAGAGCCATGAGAGAATACATTTCTGGTATGTTAAGCCACAAAGTAGGGACAATTTGCTATGGGAGCCACAGAGCACAAACACTATCTGAGGGCTTTGGAAGACTTCTCTGTCCTTCAGTAACTGCCCATTTGGTGCATATGTGAACTTGACTGGGTTTCTGTAGCTTTCAACTGTTCCTGGAAGGAGTCTAAAGTGAGAGTGCAACAAGCCTGGTGGTTCTCACATCTGACTGTTCATCACAGTCAGCCGGGAAGCTTTTGTTTATTTTTATTTTCTTGAGATGGGGTCTCATATGTTGCCCAGGCTGGGTTTAAGCGGACCTCCTACCTCACTCTCCTAAGTAGCTGGAATTATTGACATGCACAACCATGCCCAACTTCAGGAAAGCTTTTCAAAACTTATCAGTGCCGAAGTTCCTCACCTGACCAGTTGAGTCAGAATTCCCAGTGGGTGGTGTCTGGATTATTTACTGTTTTACATTTGACACTTAGCTTTTTGAGTAACTTTATTAAGATATAATTTTCGCCATGTAATTTATCTGTTCCTATTGTATACTCAGACTTGTGCAACCACTGCCACACCCCATTTTAGAACAGCTTGTGTGTGTGTGTGTGTGGTACTAGGGATCAAATCCAAGGTCTCACACATGCTAGGCAAATGCTCTGCTACTGAGCTACACCCCCGGCCTTCCACTTCAGAACATTGTAATCATTCCCAGAGAAACCGTGTCCCCAGCAGTCATTGACGCCTCTCAATTAGAACCGTGTTCATTCACTTATTCCCAGAGCCTGTAGAGTGCCTGGCACCTGTGCGTCTGTCAGAGCCACAGTGCCTGCCCCTGCCACCTGGCATACATGGTCCATGCAGCAGCACCACCTCAAGCTCCTGCACACTTCATTCACATCACAGGGTGCTCACAGCCACCCCATGAGGGTCCCATCAGTGGTCACATTTTACCAGTAAGGAATGTAAGACACTTATGGTTTGGGTTCAAAAAATCGCTCACGTGTTAAAGACTGGATTCCTGGAGCAGCAGTGTTCAGATGAGGAGCCTTTGGGAGGTGAATGGATCATGAGGGCTCCTACCCATTGACAGATTTATAGCTTGATGGGTTATTGCGAGGTGGTGGGTTATCAGGAGGTGTGGCTCAGTTGGAGGAAGCAGGTCACTGGGAATGTGCCCTTGAAGAGAGTATTTTGTCTCCGGCCTCTTCTTCCATTCTGCATTTCTCAGCTACTGTGATCTGAGCTGCCTTGCTCCACTGAATGCTCCCTTCCACGGTATTGTCCTCACCACAGGCCCAGACACAATGGATCCAAGAGACCATGGACTAAAACCTCTGAAGCCAATGGCCAAAGTAAACCTCTCCTCCTCTGAACTTGTTTATACGTTGTAGGTTTTTTGCCATAGCAGCAGAGTGCTAGCTAACACAGACTCAGAGCAATTAGGTTTCTCAGTGAAGGCCAGTGAGCCTGCATTCCAGCCACATCACTGCACCCTAAGGCCGTGGTTCTTAGATGGGGTGACTTCCCTCCTCTTTTGGCAATATCTAGAGATATTTTTGGTTGCCACAACTGGGCAAGGGGATGTGCTTCTCGCAGGTAGTGGGTGGAGGCCAGGGATGCCACTCAGTATCTTACAGACACATCACAGAGCCCTCCCAAAAAAACCACCAACCCCAAGTGACATCCCAAATGTCAATAGTGTCAAGGTTGAGGAACTCTGCATACGGTGTAGCCCCTCTTGGTCAGTAATAGCTGCCATTTATGGGCACCTCTATGTGCCAAGCCCTGTCTCTGTCTGTTGATTTGCTGCGAGCAGCAAATCTTTCTCAGTTTACCATGGCACACCCAGCATCTGGCTTGGGCTTTGTTGCAGGGCAGCCTCTGGGGACATGATGAACTAAGGCATTCAAGCCAAGGACAGAGGTAGATGCTTATGTGGCCTGTGTTGCTCCTTGCAAAGGCCAAATTCTTAACATATAGCCTTGTTTATTCATTCAATAAATCCTCCTTAGCACCTACCAGGGCCCCAAGTATGCCTCACGAAATATGAAGTCTAGAGAGACATAGAAGCACCAACAGATAATAATGTGATAAGTGTTTTGATAAGGGTAAGCCACATAGAGGACACTTAACCTAGACTGGATGGTCAAAGAAAGATTTTCTGAAGGAGGAGGCCTATTACGTGATATATCTACATATCCTCCTAAAGCCTCATGGAATCACAGGTGGGGCTGGACTACAGGGCCCTTGTGGATGACTTGCTGTTAGGAGATGGGGCCGGGGCCTGGCCAGAAGAGATCGGTCACTGCAGATGTTACCTGGAAGGTTGTATCTCCCTTCCTGTCTCCTCCCATTCCGTCTGCTTCCCATCCACATGGTGAGCAACTCTTCGCTGTGCCCTTGTGCCCTACTGTCCTGCCTCGGATCCAGCCACTTATGAATTGAAGCCTCTACAAACTATGAACCAAAGTAAACCTCTCCTCCTTTAAGTTGTGGGTGACAGGTATTGTGTTTCAGAGAAAGTGACAGACAAAGCGGAAAGGGCCAGGGATACAGCTCAGCAGCACAAGCGCATGCCTGGCAAGTGCAAGATCCTAAGTTTGATTCCTGGTACCAAAAACAAAAAAGGACAAAGACAAATAACTAGCAAACATAGGGACTTGGGAAGGGTAATTCAGCAGTTGAGTTTTTGCTAGTATGCACAAGCCCCTGCTTCCCATGCATCAGCCCTGGGTTTGAGTCCCAGTGTTATAAATACCAATAATAAACAGCAAATCTAGGTTTTACTCCTAAATTAGCTCTCATAACCATTATACTTTACCTGTTCCCAAACAAGATAATAATGATAATAATTTCTAATATTTACTTGACTCTTTGGGCCAAATATCAAGCTAAGCACTTGGCTGGCAAGATAGATTTATCATAATGATATTTATACCCAATGAGTCAGGTACTATCACTATTACTACTCCATGTTTCAAGGAGGAGAAATTGAGTCTCCAAGAGGTAAAAAGAATTACCCAAGGTCAAAAATGTGACCATAATTGGGACTTGAACACATTAGCCTGAATTAAACTTGCGGCTAGGGGGCGCTGTATTGTAGGAATGAGGCCATGCTGCAAGGAGACCTAGACTTTGTGTCTTCTGACCCCAGGGATACCGATGGGGTAGGCTGGGTCCCTGAGCAGCTGTTAATATGAGGTGAAGCTCCACACAGTTACCTGGGATGGCAACCAAGTTCTGCAGCTCCTGCTTCAAGTCCATGATGTCCTTGCAGAGCTGGATGTCGTCCATCCTGGGGAAACAGAATGTCATGCAACAGTGGATTATATTCACAGCACATACGATTCAGATGAAGAGGGCCTGTGGGAGTGGATTAGCCCTTGTAAAGACCACACAGGCTGAGATGGTTGATTTGGGTGTCATCTGGGCTGCATGAAATGATGCCTAGACAGTTGGTGAAGCACTGCTTCTGCAAATGCCTATAAGGGTGTTTCAGAGTAGTCTGGCCTGTGAGCAGTGGACTGAGTGGGGAAACCCTCTTTCCCTGTAGGGGGGCATCATCCAATCAGCTGAGGGCCAGATGGAAAATGAAAAGAAGAAATAAGGGGTAATGTTTTCTTTCCTTATCTCTCTGTTTCTCTCTCTGCCTCCCTCGCTTCTCAATCCTGCTCCTCTCTTGGAGCAAAACACTCTTTCTCCTCCTGTCTGTGGGCATCAGAACTGCAGACCCTGCATCCTTGGATGTGGAATGTGTGCCAGTGGTTCCCTGGGCTGCATCATCCACCTCCCCAATTCTGTGGCTCCTGGACTTGAACCAAGCCACGCTACCAACTTCTCTGGTTGTCCAGCTTGCTGATGGCCAGTCATGGGACTCTCCAGGCACTGTGACCATGTGAACTAATTCCCTAAAGCATGCCCAGCCTTTCAGTTTTGTCTCTGGACAGCTCTGACTAATACACATCCTCACTGTGTATAAGTCTAGCCTTAGAAGGAGAATCCAAAAACTGCCCATTATGCAAATCCTGAGAAATGATCAACTGCTGTTATTGACACCATAGAGGCTTTCTAGGCTTCATGTGTCTGCTTTCCAGCTCATGTTGCCAGTTTAGTTTTGTTTCAGAGTTTTTTAAAAATCAGTTTATGTGAAAAACTTTTAAACACTGAAGAATTTCAAAACACAAAGCCTTCCTCTAGGAAGAACCATTGTTAATGGTTTGATATATAGTCCTCCAAATTTAAAAAATGCTTATGCTATCATATATGACATCATTATTACTGTATAGAATATATATTTTGCAATATAATTTAATAATTTGGGGCATGCAGTCAATACATGCAAATCTACTCATTTTTAATGGATATGTAGTTTTGGCAAATGTGACTTATTTAACTATTCATGGTGCATAAACATCTGAGTTTTTAGTTGATGTAAGTGGCGTGAGCACTTACACTTCAATAGTAATTTTCAGTTGCCCCCCAAAGGAGCTGCACATTGTATTCCCGCCAAGAGTGGCGGGGCTGCAGCGGGGCTTGCTTCTGTAATCTCAGTAACCGGGTTACACATACAGTTTTGCATTATGCATATAGTTGTATGTGTTATAAAAATTGACTCATCTTAAGTAAACACTATTTACAATGGCTGCCTAGAACTTCACCAAGTATATTTATATGGTTACGTTCATTAAGTCCTTGTCTTAATTAGCCTGGTGGGCTTTTGAGGCCACTCAGTCTTTTGGGTACAATTGATACATGTTAATTCATTGAAGCATTTTTCTTTTGAGATGAGCTCAGAGACTCGGAAGTGGACTGACCAAGGACAAAGGCCTGTGATAGCTGAAAGATACTTTCAAGTTGCTTCCCTACAGAGCGTATGTCACCCTCCATGTCTTAATGAACATTTGCTGTGTTGACCACTGTCTTCGGCTCCGGTGGGTGACCTGGACTTCATGAAGCTGCCACTTTTAAGGATGACCCTGAAGATAAGTGCACAAACCACACATTCACCCCTCAGTCTCCACGGGGGTTGGTTCCCAGAGGCCCTATGGATACCTCTGAGGCTGCTCAAATCCCTTATATAAAATGGTCAATGTTTGTGACCTGTACACACCCTGCCCCATACCTTATGGCTTACTTAACAATACCTAATAGGAAGTAAATGTACATTAATAGCTGCTAAAGTATATCATTTAGGAAATATTGACAAGAAGTAAAAAAATCTGTCCACATTTAGCACAGACAATTTTTTCTGATCTGAGCATTTGCAATCTGGTTGAATTTGTGGCTGTGCTCTGGGTGCTCTGGAGAAGACAACTGGGTGATTCCGAAACCTTCACCAAGAACCTGAGCCCTGCCCTCGCTGATCTGGAAATACCCACATCCACCCCAATCTCAACATCACAGCTTTTGGAACAAGAGGCAGGAGCATGGGCTTCGGCCTGCATCTCTGATTGTCAGAGGAGCACACTTTTCGTGCCCTGCCTGGAATGTCCCTAGCAGGTGGCAGCTGCCTCCAATGAGTCTGAACTTGCCAGAAGGGGACAGGCTCTTCTTGCTGGCTTCTACCAGTGGTCACTCAACTGGAGGACCTCCAGAATCCTTTTCCACAGCTATTGCAGAGACCTGACTGCATCAGTGGTTTGTAATGAGGATAGTTCTGGTGCCTGAGGACATCTGGCATGTCTGGAGGCAAACAGCGGCACCTCAGTTCATAAACTCAATTTGTTCTATGGTTCTGGTCATGAAAAGAATTTGTTGTGAACTGAATCAAATTGTCCCATAAGGCTCAATGTAAATCAGGTTAATCCATTCCGAACCATATGTATGTGTGTTTGTTTGAGATAGGGTCTTGCTATATATTTCAGGCTGGCCTTCAGCTTGCTATGTAGCCCAGGCTGGCCTCAGATTCACTGCAATTCTCCTGACTCAGCCTGTCAAGTTCTGGGATTACAGGCATGTGCCACCACACTCGGCTTACTCTGCACTTTCTTTGGAGCCAAGTTGAATTCAATAATGCTGTACAGTACCGTATGTGTTGAAAAGCACACAAAAAAGCTTCATAACAAGTGTGCACAGGTCTGTCTGTGACTGAGATCTCAACTAGGGGAAGCCAACGCCACGCGTCAGAGTGGGGAAGATGGCCGAGTTCCCTTTCCTCAGCGGAAGACGGCTGTCACTGATGCAGAGTTCACAAGAGGAAGCAGATTTTACCCAACACTTCTGTTCATGAACTGAATTGTTCACAAACAGAAGCTTCTGTGAGCTAAGGTATTACTGTATTGGTATTTGGTTATTACAGCTGGGTGCGTGCTACGGTCCTCTCATGGGCGGAGCCCACAGATAAGGTTAAATACCCTACAGTCCACTACCCTTCACCCCCCACAACAGAGAATGACCTGATCCAAAATGTAAATCATGCTGAAGGTGAGAAATTTTGGGTTACAACCCAGAACTGACAGAGATACCTTACTGATAATTTTTGAAAAGTGAGAGAGAAGATTTTGGAAAAAGAGAAAAAAGAGGGAGAGTAGTGATTAGGAACCAAGGTTTGCGTGCGATGAGTGAGACCACACTTCAGTGATTTAAGTATCTAAATCTCAGTTTTCTCATCTTTGCACGAAGACTGCCAATGGGACTGTTCCTTAAGAATAATCATACACTGTCAATGCCTGGTGCAGTGGCTGAGATATACATAGGGAAGTGTCCACTATGTGGCATCTATTTTTATTTTTAGCTCTGAGGAGGAAGCAGGGAGAAGAAAGGAAAGGGAGAGCAGTGCCGGGCCGGCCGCGTATCCGGGAAGTGGCGCTGACATGTAAAGCTTGTTTTTAAAAAAGAACTTTATCAACTGCATTTCTCTCTGTCCACGTTTTAAAAAGACGTTTTATATGATGATAGAATGAAATCTTCAATCGCTGTAGAAACTCTGGAAAATATAAAAAGAAAGTACAAAGAAAGGAAATTAAAATTACATTTACCCCTGACCTGTGTCTGCTCTAAAAGTTTTCACATATTTCATGCTAGCCTGTCTCCTGTATGGACTCCAGCTATGGCAGCCTCCTCCAGGGCTTCCCCCCCCCTCCATTCCTCTCTGGACTGCACTCCACACCCATCAACCTGTCCCCTACACAGCCAAACCCACGGCATACTGACACGTATGTTAGGGTCCTGCTGGGATCTCGTGGGAGTCACACCTCAGGACTCTGTCAATGTCTGTACGAGATGACACCGTTTTCTACAAATTTTCTCTCTCTCTCTTTCTCTGTCTCACCTTCTCTCTCTTCCTTTCTCCTTCCACCCACCTTGAACCAAAGGAAGATGACTAGAGCAGGTCCCAAACAATTCAGTTCTGATCTTCACTTTACAAACCCCTTTTGGATCCTACTACCAGCTGTCCACAGAGTGAGGAGTCCACTCATCTAGTTAAAAACCAGCTGTTCTGAAAGACGGACAGATGGTCTCTTATTAAAGAAAACATGGGCCAGTGTTTATTGAGCACATACTACATGCCTGGCATGGGGTCCTCAGCACTTCCCATTTGTACACCCACTTGAATCTTCACAGCAGTCCTGTGAGAGAGGTGTTGTCTTATCTCCATTTTATGCCTGAAACAACAGAAACCAAGCAACATGCCCAAAGTTCCGTACTGGTAACTGGCAGTGGAGATTCAGCCTTGGCCTTTACTCTTGATAATTTCACTTTGGCATCTCCTCTCCACAAGGCAATAACAGTTAGGGCAGATGGGCTTGGTTTCTGACCTCTCTGACTTACCTCCTCCCCTTTGTCCCAGAGCTCCGATTTCTTCAGGAGGCAAAGTATCCAACCCCCAACGAAGCCAGTCACAGCAATCCCATTTTCTTTTGCCAAACATCCAATTCTCCAGGCTCCCTTGCAGCTAGAGGCAGCCATAAAACCTGATTTGAGCCAATGAGATGCAAGGGAAAGTGCCTGGGGGCTTCTGGGAGAGATGATGAGAGTCTTGGGTGCTGCCCCTCACAGTCCTAATCCTGGTGCCACCCTAATGGTGGGGAAGGCAAAAAGAAGTAAGGAAAGACCTGGAGCCCAGTGACACCCTAGAGCCCTTAGACCACACACATCTGGACTTCTTAAATCAGAACAGTCAGCCCTGTGTGCCCACAAGTTCTGCATCTGAGAATTCAACCAAATGTAAATGAAAAATATTTGAGGAAAACATTGCATCTGTACTGAAAATATGACATTTTTCCTCATCATTATTTCCTAAACAATACCATATGATAACTATTTACATGGTATTAAGTATTATAATTAGATAATTTAAAGTATACAGAGGGATAGGTTTTATGCAAATACTACAAGTGGGTAGGTTTTAGGCAAATACTAGACCATTTTATATAAGGGGCATCAGCAGCTACAGATTTTGGGGTCCTGGAACCAACTCCATTGGATGTTGAAAGCTGATGGTATTAAACATCCATATGACTTAAGTAGAGTGACCAACAGTCTTGGTTGACTGGGCCTAGCCCATTTTGAGCACTGTAAGCCCCATGTACTGAGAAACTCCTTAATCTCAGGTAACCAGGGACAGCTGGTCACCTGAAATGAAGACAGAATTAATCGAATGCTCTTTTATTTGTGGCTAATGACATTTTCACCAATATATGTGTGTGGACAGGCACATTTATAGTAAGAGTAGGGTCAAAACATACCTATGTACGCCTTGATCATTAAAGGCATTTACATTATGATAATTTCCCGATGCTATTAAATAACATTGTTTACTGCTGCAGACAGGAGATCCTCACTCAGAAGGCCCACAAACTGCTCTCAACAGGGTTCCCATGTGGGCCCTCCCTGTGCATGCCCAGTGCTGAGTGAGGTACTGGAGCAGGTGCCCCACAAGCTGCTGGCACTTCGGTTTGGGTCTGGACTTCACTTGCACCCTGACCTCCCAGAGGTCACAGACAGAGGCAGTCTGTGCTCGCTGTTGGTACAGCCCATGCTTGGCTCCTGTGCACAGTCTGAACTGACTCAAGAAGAAGAATCAGGTGGGCCATGACCCGCTGACAGCACGGTTCCCAGCTGAATGTTGCCAAGAGAACCAAGTATTTCCCATCTACCTCCTGGGGGCAGAGCAGGCGACCCACCACTCAGCCGCCATTGCAGTCTGAGTCCCTGCCCTCTGTGCACCTGGTACAGACAGGAGATCTTCACTCAGAAGCCTTTCAAACTGCTCTCACTGGGGTTCGTGTGTGGGCCCTCCCTGCGCATGGCCAGCACTGAGTGAGGTACTGGAGTGGGCACTACATGAACTGCTGGCACCATGGTTCAGGTCTGGGCTTCACTTTTGCCCTGAACTCTTGGAGGTCATAGACACAGCTAATCTGTGCTCCTGTTGGTGTGGCCTACGTCTGGATCCTGTGCACACCCTGAGCTGACTGGAGGCACAGAATCAGGTGGTCCACAAACTGTTGACCCTGCAGTTCATGTTTGGGTATTGCCATATCCTGAACTGCCTGGGGTCACAGGACCACTGGTGTAGGATTGTGCCACCGGTGCAACCAGATTTTGGGTCATACACATGCCCTGAACTATGAGGGGTTGCTGGATCAGATGGTCTACCATCAACTGACATCACAGTTCATGTATGAGACCTGAGAGAACTAGGTACACTTCATCATCTACCTGAAGACCCCAGACTAAGCAGCACATCTCAGCGGACACTGAGGGGCAGACCTGACCACCAGGAAACCTAGGGCCACTAGCGACCTTGGCTGAACTGCCAGAGGAGAGGGAGACTGAATGTTCTGCCTCTGGCATCAAACATGACAAGGCAAAGGACTAAAATGCAATCTCAGAACTCCAACCCATTCAGGACAAATCCAGGAGACATAGGAGGACTTGCTAAACACACACCTAAAATTGCTGAAATGATTGCAATGGAAGTAAAGAAACAACTCCATCAGGCCATAGAAGGCCATAGATTATGTCAGATCAGACATAATCTCTCAGGCAAAAAATGAAATGACAATGATAATGAAAGAAATGCTGCACACATCTAGAGAAGAAAGAGATACAAAAATAGATGAACATGGGCAATGGATGGAAACATTACATGAGCAATATAGGAATGAATTAGAATGCATGAAACAGACTCAAGAGAGATTTCCAGGATATCAAACTTCCATTCAAAGCTTGCAAAACTGCTTGAATGAAGCTGAAGATAGAATTTCAGATCTTGAAGACAGCAAGGCAGCTAGCGATCATGAAAGGAAGGATATCTTAAAGTCAACAAGGATCCAGAAAATATCAATTCAACAGCTGCAAGATGGGGCAAAGAGAAATAACATCAGACTAATAGGAGTCAGTGAAAGAGCAGGAGGCCACACAAATGACATAAAAAGAATATTTGCAGAAAATTTCCCAAGCATGGAAACAGAAACTGAGATAAGGTAAATGAGGCATATAGAACTCCTACTAGTCATAACCATAATAAAACTACACCCACACATATGATAATCAAGATGCAAGATCTCCAGCAAAAGAACAGAATATTAAAAGCTGCTAGAGAAAAGAAACAGATCACTTATAAATGAAAGCCCATCAGAATAATGGCAGACTTCTCAACACAAACCATCCAAGTGAGAAGAGCTTAGAGTGAGGCATTACAGGTCCTAAGACAAAACAGCTTCCAACCAAGGTTGATGTATCCTGCCAAACTATCCTTCAAGTTTAATGGAGAAATAAAATATTTCCACGACAAAGAGCAACTGAAGGACTTCATGAGTGCCAAACCATCCTCACAAAAAGTACTAAAAGACATTCTAGACAGAGAAGAAAATGAACGCAATTTTAAGAACAGCAATAGAAAGGAACCCTCAAGAAGAGCAAGCAAGTAAACAGATAGAAAAAGTAAGAAACTAACAGCAAGTAAATAACATGACAATGATAAGCCAACACATATCGGTTATAACCATAAATGTAAATGGACTCAATTCACCAGTCAAAAGAAACAGACTGGTAGAGTGAATTAAGAAACAAAACCCAACAATACATTGTATATAGGAAACACATTTTTTTCAAAAGGAAATCCATAGACTGAAAGTCAAAGGATGGAAAACAATCCTCCATGCAACAGGAACACAGAAAAAAGCAGATGTAGCTATTATGTTTACAGATAATGTAAACTTCAAACTGAAAACAATCAAAAGAGATAAAGAAGGTCACTACATACTTGTTAGGGGAAAACTGCAAGAGGATGAGATAACAATCCTAAACATGTATGCACCAAATATCAGAGCACCAAACTACATAAGACAAATCCTAACAGACATGAAAACCCACATAATAAATAACACTATTGTAATAGGGGACCTCAATACCCCTTTGATACAAAGAGATAGGTCAACTGGACAAAAAATCAGCAAAGAAGTAACAGATCTGAATCAAAGCTATGAACAAATGGACTTAGTGGATGTATAAGGAGTGTTGCACCCCATAATGTCAGAATACACATTTTTCTCAGCTGCACATGGGATTTTCTCTAAAATAGACCACATTCTAGCCCATAGAGCATACCTGCATAAATGCAAATGAATTGAAATTATGCCATGCATATAATCTGACCACAGTGCAATGACATTGGAAATGAATGACAAAAGGAACTCCAAAAACTCCATAAACACTTGGAAATTAAACAACAACCTCCTGAACAACCAATGGGTCACAGAAGAAATTAAAGAAGAAATTAAGAAATATTTACAAATGAATAAAAATGTAGATACAACTTAGAATCTGTGGGATGTGATAAAAGCAGTCGTCAGAAGGAAATTTATAGCAGTGAACTCATGCATAAGGGAAACAGAAAGAGAACAAATAAATAGCCTAATGCTGTACCTGAAACTTTTAGAAAAAGAAGAACAATCAAGCCCAAAGCCCAAAAAAGGGAGGAGATTATAAAGACTGGGGCAGAAATTAATGTAATGGAAACAAAGTAAACCCTACAAAAAATAAATGAATTAAAGAGTTGGTTCTTTGAAAGAATCAATTTTGATAAACAGCCAATCTTATAAAAAAAACATGAATTCAAATTCATACAATAATGAAGGAAAAGGATGAAATTACTACAGATTCTACAGAAATTCAGATTATTAATTTCTCCTTTGAAAATCTTTACTCCCATAGGATAGAAAACTCAGCAGAAATGGACAGATTCCTAGATATTGTACAAATTACCATGGTTGAGTCAAGAAGATATAAAAATCCGAACAACCCAATATCAATTAATGAGATTGAAATGTGATGGAAACTTTACTGCCAAAAAAAAGCCCAGGCCCTGATGGATTCACCGCAGAATTTTACAAGAAATCCAGAGAAGATTTAATACCAGTACTCCTCAAACTCTTCAATGAAATTGAAAAGTAAGCAATTCTCCCTAACTCATTTTTGGAGGCATGTATTATACTAATACCAAAATCAAGAAAAAGACCCAACCAAGAAAGAGAACTGCAGACCAATCTCCCTAATGAATATAGATGCAAAGATAATCAATAAAATACTAGCAAATAGAATGCAGCAAATCATCAAGAAAATCATACAGCACGACCAAGTCAGATTCATTCCAGGAATGCAGGGATGGTTCAATATTCACAAATCAGTTAATGTTATACACCCTATCAATAGAGCAAAAGACAAAAAGCATATGATCATCTCAATAGATGCAGAAAAAACTTTCAACAAACATGCATTCATGATAAAAACTCTACAGAAAATAGAAATAGATGGTCTTTACCTCAACCTGATCAAAGCCATCTAGGACAAACCAACAGCCAACATCATACTAAATGGACAAAAACTGAAAGCTTTTACTTTAAAGTCAGGAACAAGATAATGATGTCCACTGTCACCACTCCTATTCAACATAGTGCTGGAAGCATTAGCCAGAGCAATTAGACAAGAGAGAGAAATAAAAGGAATAAGGACAGGAAAGAAGGAAGTACTTTACATGGAAGACTCCAAAATCTCCACAAGAAGACTCCTTGAATTAATCAACAATTTTAGGGCTGGGGATATAGCTCAGTGGAATAAGCACCTGCCTGGCAGGTCCTGAGTTCAATCCCCAGTACCACAAAAATAAATAAATAAATAAATTCAGCAATGTAGCTGGATACAAAGTCAATGCCCAAAAATCAATAGCATTCCTATACACAAACAACAAACAGACTGAGAGAGAAATTAAGGAAAGCACACCTTTCACAATAGCATCCAAGAAATTGAAATATTTAGAAATCAATCTAATGAAAGAAATAAAAGTTCTATTCAGTGAAAACTACAATACTCTGAAAAAAGAGATTAAAGAAGATTTCGATGAATGGAAAAATATTTCTTGCTCATGGGTAGGAATAACCAACATTGTTAAAATGGCTGTACTACCAATATTGTTGTACAGATTCAATGCAATTCCCATTAAAGTACCATTAGCATAACTCACAGATTTAGAGAAAATATTCCTTAAATTCATCTGGAACCAGAAGAGACCCAGAATAGCAAAAGCAATCCTGGGCAACAAGGACAAGTCAGATGGAATTACAATCCCTTACCTGAAATTATACTACAATTCTACTGTAATAAAATCAGCATGGTACAGGCTAAAAAACAGACCAGGAGATCAATGGAACAGACTGGAAGACACAGACACAACCACAAACACACTCAGCCACCTAATATTTGACAAAGGGGCCAAACAAACTCACTGGAAGAAAGATAGTCTCTTTAATAAATGGTGCTGGAAAAATTGGTTTGCTACCACCAAAGACTGAAAATAGACCCAAGTCTATCACCATGCACCAAACTCAAGTCAAAATGGATCACAGATCTCTATATTAAAACAGAAACACTAAATCTATTGGAAGAGAAAGTAAGTAAAAATCTTGAAGACATAGGGATAGGCAGAGAGTTCCTGAACAAAAACCAAACTGCACATGAAATACTTCAAAGAATTAACAACTAGGATTTCATCCTACTGAAAAGTTTCTGCACCTCTAAAGAAATCTTCAGCAGAGTAAAAAGAAAACCCACAAATTGGGGAAAAAAAATTAGTTGACTGTCCCTTTGACAAAGGTCTTCTATCTAGAACATGTAAAGAATTAAAAAACATCAGTCCCTCTGAATTCAAAGACCCAATCCAAAAATGGGCAGCTCAGATGAATACACACTTCTTAGATAAAGAAATACAAATGGCAAATAAATACATGAAAAAATGCTCAATATCATTAGTCATTCAAGAAATCCAAATTAAAACAACACTGAAATTTTACCTCATACCAGTAAGAATGGCTATCATTAAGAAATCAGCCAATGACAAAGCTGGCAAGGTGTGGAGAAATAGGAACTCTCGTCCACTGCTGGTGGGAATGCAGACTGGTGAAACCACTGTAGAAATCAGACTGGAAATTCCTCAGCAAACTAGTTCTAGAGGTCCCATTCAATCCACCTGTTCCCCTTCTGGGTATTTTCCCAGAAGATATGAAAACATCATACATAGCAATATATGTGCACCCATGTTCATAGCAGTGCAATTTGTAACTGCTAAATTGTGGAAACAACCCAAATGTCCATCCACTGAGGATTTGATAAAAAATTGTGGAACTTTTATACACTGGAATATTACACAGCTGTAAAGAAAGATAAACTCAAGGCTTTTATAGTTAAATAAGTGAAATAAATTAGGCCTGTGTGTGTAAACAATATATTGTCTCACTAGTGTAAGAACCTGAAAGAGTGAATAAAAACTAGGAGGTATGATAGACATTGTGAAATGAAAGGAAAATGCTCAAAAGTAAAGGAATACTGGGGTGTGGGAAAGAAGGGAAAGAAGGGGAAATCATGTATGTATGTATATACAGGAGAGCTAACAGTGGTACTGCTGTCTTTTATTGCTTTACTGAAAGGAACAGTTAATGATTATTTGTTTGATCATTATTGCATGTCTGTTTTTCTGAGAAACCACTTTGAAGATATCAATACATAATACAATAACCATTGTTAATTTCCTACCACTTTGCCTGTAATTCTGTATTGTTTGTATTGTTCTTATGCTATTTTGTAAAAATCTAAAAATAAAAAAATAAATAACATTGTTCAACAAAGCATTTAAATAGTTTATGCCAAGGGCTTTAGAAGCTTGGCTGGAATTTTGAATAAGCCACTTTAGTTCAGATCTTTGCATAGTTACTGCTGAATGCTGGAAATCAAACTCCACTGCTGCCCCCTGGCTGCAGGAGGGAGGGGAAGAGAATACAGAGAGAGAAGCAAAGCAACCTGTGTCATTCTACATTTGGCCTTTCACGCTGGGGTAATGGTGGAAAATTGGTCATTTTAGCAGCTTTGGGCAAGAAGAGGTGATCAGGCCCTGTCAGAATAAGACAGCTTCTGCTTTACAAAATTTCTTTGAAAGTGACATGGTCTGGAGGGGCTGGCAGTTGGAGTTAGCAGCGGCCTCATGGAAACCCAGCAGAGACCATAAAGTGAAGGAAGAAGCTGATTGCCAGAGGAAGCAGTTGACTTTTTAAAATAGTATTTATTTGGCTCCTTTAATGGGAAGGCTGTTGGTCCCTTGGTAGGGTGATTAGGAGAGGAAATAATATCTGCCCTTAGAGATGGAGCACAGGTTTGGGATTTAGAGCTCACATAAGTCTAAGCCCTACCACAAACTTGCTTTGCGACCTTGGGCAGGTCATTCCTGTTGCCTCATGCATAAAAGGAGCGTTTTTTGCTGGCCCTTAGGGACCCATTCTGCAGACAGATGACACGAACTGCTATTCATTCTGCCAGATCTAAAGTCAGATTGCAGTTCTACCATTTACTATCAACCTCAGTGTCCTCACAATTGAGAACGAATATTATCTTCATTTTGAGGCCGTGTGAGAATTAAACAGGCAGCCCCCTGATTTGCATGCAGAGAGCGGGCACATAGGAGCAGCTACTTCCATCTGCCTCTCTGCCCTGGGTGGGAGGGAGTGGCTAGGCTGGGTCACCGCAGTTTTATCCTAGCCTGCATTCCTACATCGAAGGATGTGTCTCACCTCTGTGCTGAATCAACTGGTGCAGAGTGGATGAACATGTTTACTTGCTCCGCTTTCTCGGGATGCATCGATTTAAATGCTATCCCTGGGGAGCACAAGTGTTGAGAAGTTTCCAGAAACCACCTGAGCTCAGCTATTTCTCAGCATCATGCTGGGGACCAGGGGATGAGAGCAGCCCTCCAGTGGGCACACATAGAAGGTCACCACTCAGATGCATGCTTGAAGGCCACACTGCCTGTTCTTACCCAATGGTTCATTTAATGTTCTATGTGTTAAGTCACCATCCATGTCACCTTGTACTCTCCTTGCTTGTAGCCCGACCCTCACTGCTAGACGTAACACTCCATTCCCAAAAGAATATGTTCCTTACAGTACAGCTTTCTCTCCTCCAAGAGAGTTCTAGATAGTCTTAGTTCTCATTCCCCCATCCTCTGTTCCCACACTGGGAATCAAACCCAGGGCCCTGCACATGCTAGGCAAGTGCTCTACTAGTAAGCTACACCCTGAGCCTCTGTTTATTTGGTTTTATAGAACTCTAGAGTAAAAAAGAAAAACAATGAAGATCCTTAAATTTTAATTGTGTCCATTGACAAATGGAATAGTCATGTCTACTGACTTGTAGGTTGAATGGCTTTCACATTGTGATGGCAGAGGCAGGTCACTGTGACAGAGAATGTGTGGCTAGCAAAGCCTGAGACACTTACTAGGGGAAAATGCTGGTAGCCATGATCTTCAGAAAGTTCCTAACCATGTCAGGAGCAAGGTGAGAGTGTCCACTCCTGCTCAATATAGCACTTGAAACTTTAGCCAGAGCAATCAGGGAAGAGAGAAAAATTTTATATATATAATTTTTCCCCCCCAGAGAGAGAAAAAAGGAAAAACTCAAACTATCTTCATTCACAGGTGGCATGGTTCTTTACACAGAAGACCCAAAAAAGCTCCAATAAAAGACTCTTAGAATTAATAAACAAATTCAGCAAAGTAGCAGTATATAAAATAACACAAAAACCTATAATGTTCCAGTACACAAATAATGAACACACTGAGAAAGAAATTAGGCAAACAAACTCTTTTACAATAGCTCCAGAAAAATCAGATACTTAGGAATGAACCTAACCAAGAAGGTAAAAGACAAATGGCTTAAGACATAAATAACAAAAACCTATAGTATTATGAAAAAAGAGACTGAAAAAGACATCAGAAAAACGGACTTTCCTTGTTCCTACATAGATGAACCCATATTGTCAAAAGGACCATATTACCAAAACAGATATTTAAATTTAATGCAATGCCAATCAAAATACCAACAGCATTGTTTTCAGAACTAGAAAAAAACAATCCTAAAATTCATTTGGAATCAGAAGAGACCCAGAATAGCAAAAGCATCCTGGGCAATAAGAACAAAGCAGTAGGCATCACAATACTGGATTTCAAGTTACATTATAAAGCTACAGTTCTAAAAGCAGCATGGTATTGGCGCAAACATAGACATGCAGATCAGTGGCACAGGATAGAGAATGCAGAGACTACCTCAGGCACATTTTGCTATCTCAGCTTTGATAAAAGGACCAAAACATGCTCTGGAAAAAAGATAAATTCTTTAACAAATGGTGCTGGTAAAGCTGGCTATTATCAAAGAAGAATGACACTAGACCCATATCTCCCATTGCGTATGAAAATAAAAATAGATCAAAGACATAGATATTAAAACAAAAACTCTTAATTTTCTGAAAGATGAAAGATAACGTAGGTAAAACTCTTGAAGACATAGGTATGGGCAAGGACTTTTTGAAGGGGAAGTGAAAAAGATTAAGATGTAATATGTGTTGTACCATGAATGTATTCATTATGTAATAAAAAATGCAATAAAAAGAAAGAACCATGGAAAATACTCAGATCCTTGCCAAGTTGGTGGCACCAGAAGAAGTAAAGTTTGCTTTTCACGAGTGAAGAAACCCTTGCCGAGATGGGGAATACTGTCTACTAAAACACTGACCCTTCCCAAAAACAGTTCTTGAGGGCCTTGTGTGTGCCAGGTTTCCAGATTCGACTTTTGCTTTCAGGAGACATCAAGAATCAGGCCAACCACCTCCGAGACACCGTGGCTAAGTCAGCCAGGCTTTCACCATCTTGCTGTGCTGTCCAAGGGGCTGGAGACTGACTCATCACTGGGGAGGTGGGCTGAGCCCAAGCAGGTGAGGTTGGCCCATGGTTTCTGGGAGGTGCCTGAGATATCACAGTTTCTACGATAGCATTTGTTCCTCTACATATCCTTTGCTCCACTAACATGTGGAGGAGATGCTGTATCTCATGATTTAATTTCTTATTTCTCAAACTCACTCCCAGATTCTTACCAAGATATTACTTATGCTGAGACACTTAAATCTCTCCCTAGGGTGGCAAAGCCATGAAGAGACCCCATCCCTAAGATCCTTGGCTGAGCTGGCCCAGCAATAATCAAAGATGGAGTGAAGACTAAGGGCCAAAAGGCAGGGGATGTAGGAAGAGATGGAAAGGGCTAAAGTACAGATACTCAAGAACTGGGTCTTGGTTACACATGTCTCTTTGGGCCTATACAAGGCAGAATCCAAGTCACTAAGAGCTGTGGCTAGCCAGGCCACAGGGAAAATAGAGAAAATATAGCCAAATTACAATGGGTAAATGGGATAGTGTCCCCGGATGTGGCAAATAGCAATACAGAGCTCACACTTAATTGGGATTTGAGATACATAACACTTTTTAGTAAAAGTCTGTCTCAAGCAACATTGGGAATATATTTCTACTAAAAAGATTCAAATTGATTCAATTTTAACTGGATGCATTGTGCTTTCTCTGGTAATCTTTTAAGAAGAGAGCTATGGTTTAAATATCCTCTCTAAAACTCACTTTGAAATTTAATTGTAACTGAAATGTAATTTGATTGTAATTCTTCAAGGCCAGACCTTTAAGAGGTGATTGCATATTGAAGGCTGCGCCTAAGGGATGGATTAAGGCAGTGACCCTGACAGTGGCTCTGATGAGAGAGCACAAGTTCATGCTGGTGCCTGCTCTGTTCTTGAACATGCGGTCTGCCCTCCCTGTGGCAGGACGTTGCCTGAGGACCTCAGCTGCTGGCCATCCAGAAATGGTGAGGGATGAGACTCTCTCTCTCTGCCTCTCTGCCTGTCTGTCTCTTCTGCAGTACTGGAAGGTCGAAGCTGAATCCAGGGCCTGGTTTCACCAAGTCCACCCAGGTGATGTTGAGCCTTCCAGCATTCTGGAATTACAGGCGTATGCCACACCCCTGGCTGAGGTGGATCTCTTTACTTAAATTACCATCTGTGGAATCCTGCTGTAGCAGTGGGGAGTAGACAGAGACAGGGAGGGCAATCAGACTTTCAACATCAGACCATTTCTAAGCAGTCTGTTTGCTCAGGGGGCCTGTGCCCTGCTGGAGGAGGGAGGAGTTTTTGGAAGGCTGAGTGGCTGGAACAGTAGTGAGAGCCTCGCCCCTCGCCTCTGTCTGCTCCTGGGGAGCACGCTGTGGATGAGTTCCCTTCCACATGAGGTGCCGAGAGCAATGAAAGGCTCCGAGGGAACTAACACTGTCCAAAGGACTGAAGAGAGTCAAAAACCCAAGAGGATTTGATAACATATGCCTTGCAGCATTTAAGCCTTTTACTCTATTGCCTCTACTTAAAGGCTTATTTACACATTCATTTCTGGTACTGGGTGACTGAACCCAGGGTTTTTGTACTGAGCTACATCCCCAGCCCTGTCTTAAAGTTTTTATTGAGACAAGGTCTCTTCAAGTTGCTAAGATCCCCAGTACCTGTGAAGATAGGAAAATTGTAAATCTGAGTTCAACCTGGGCAATTTAGTGATTTATGAGACTCTGTCTCAAAATCAAAAAGGTCTGGGAATGTAATTCATTGCAAAGGCCCTGAGTTCAATACTCAGTACCAGGACAAACAACAGTGACCAGGCATGGTGGTGCACCCTTGTAATTCCAGCACTTGGGAAGCTAAGGCAGGAGGATCACTGTGAGTTCGAGGTCAGCCTGGACTGCATAGTGTAACCCTATCCCAAAAAGATAAAAAAAAAAAAAAAAGAGATGTTATTGATATGACAGAATAGATCATATAAAATAGGAAATATCTAAATCGACTGAAATAAGGAAGAATCCACTCAAAATGTTACGATTACTATAAAGAAACATTTATTTCCTTCATTTGCTTCTCTTTATTTTTGATTTTCATTTTCACAATAATGTATTATTTGATCTTTTCTTTGGTGCTGGGGATTAAAGTCAGGGCTTCAAGCCTTCTAATCACATGCTGTACCACTGAACTACACCCCTGCTCTTATCTGGATAATTTTTAAACGTTTGCGGAATTTGAGGTTTTTTTGTCTTGTTTTTAACTGTTCAGACCACTCCTTTCCTTGGAGACTAACGTGGTCAGGCAGAGTCACTGCAGCCTCAGCACAGGCTCTGATTGTGCTGTGGCCTCTTCAGCTTCATGTGGACCCCCTCTTTGCCCCTGTGCCGGTCTGCTGATAACCACCTTGGTGTTTGTGCTTCTCCCTAGGTAGCCTGTGCCCCCTTTAAAGGACTTTGCCTTCTTCTCTACACTTCTAGCCCACTGCCCTGTGCCTGGCATGAGGCAGCCAATCCGTGAGGAAGGTTGGCAGGCACACTGGCAGGGAGGCCTGGAGAAGAGTGCACAGTGCTGGAATTCACAAAACAAGGTCCGGAGACTGCAAGCGCAGGTGGAAAATTTTCACATCCCGTGACAGAGACTCCACGAGGGCAAGAGCATCTATCAGAGCCAGTGAGTCATCCCCTGGAGAAATCCAGTCAAACATCCATAAATCAAGTGATACTGCTTGGCATTCTGCTGTTAATACTGTTTCTGATTTGCACAAATTTGGGCCTCCTGTGTTTTCCATTCACCATCACCTGCCACAGCTTCCTGCTGGGGTCCTGTCTCCTCTCCCAAATCTTTTGAGTCCACCCTCTCCTTTCATGCTAACAACAACAAAAGCTAACATCCAGCTGACAATTTCCTGCTGATCTGGATCTGGTCTGGCATTATCTCTTGGGTCCTCACAGGGGAGTTGTTCTCCTTCTCTACTTCGTAGAGGTCTCCGAGAGGTTAGGTAAATCACCTAAGATCATACAGCGGGCAACGCTGGAGATAATCTGACCCCAGAGCTGTGACAATTGCCATGACAGACTGCCTACACGTGCCCCCAGATACACCAAGCTGTCGCTCTCCACTCAAAAGCGCCTCCTTACGGTGCTCTATGCATACAGCCAGGAGCCTTTCAAGATGCTCTCACCTGGGGCGGTTCAGAGGGGCAGCACTTCCTGGTGAGGTGACCATCCTAAAGTCTCCATTAGCCCTCAACACTACCGCAGTGTACTGAAAATGTTTTTGAAATAGTCAGTAGATACTTCTCCCAATTTTGTTTAAAGTGTAATTTAAAAACTTGGTAGAAAACCCTGCTATTTTATTGCTTCACAGCCCTCAAATCTCAGTTAAAACTGTGGACCCGCTGCTACAAACATAGCTTTAAGGTAAATCCCCTGCTCCCTCTGTGTGACTCTAGTGCCAGACCCTAGCCTCTCTTTGATAGAAATTCTAGAGCTGTGACTTGTTTCAATTAGCATCAAAGGAATAAAGGAAAATAATCTCAGCAACACGCTCTGCTGGCCCTAGGGCACTCTCCACCCTTCTCCCCACCCGTTTCTGCTCAGCCCATGGATGGGGCCACGCTGAGCAGTCTCAGCCCTACTGCTGCCAAAGCACAACAGCATCCTTCTCCCAGCCTTCAGCTGGTCCCAGTCACCATGTGAATTCCTGTTAGGGTTCCCTAGGATCACATTATGGTTCCTGTTAGGTCCACTGCAACAGCAGACACAGAGGAGGTTTTGGGGGGATGAATATTTAAGGTAACTCCGCACTTATGCAGAAGTAAGAAGCACAGTAGTGGCTTCTTTTGTATGGAAGCAGGATCCTGGGGCTTGGTGAGCCACAGAGGGAAAGCAAGTGCCGCTACAGGATGTTCCAAAGGAAGGCAGCGTAAGGCAGTCACATGCACTGGCACACGTGAGCAACTGCTGAAGTCAGGGACGGGGGTGCTTGTCCTGCTTTGCCAATTTCCATGGTGTAAACACTCCCAGCTATTGCAGATTTCCAGCTACCTACAGTTTAACAAGTGACTCACAAGATTCCCTAAAAATTTATCATCACTATCTGGAGCTAACAAGTGAGCAAATCTGGGGGTGCATTTTCAATGTTGTAAATATTTCTTCAACATTTATTTAGAACAGAAACTGAGCACTGTGTTGGGGGGGATCTTGTCAATGACAGTGATGATGATTTCAGCTGCCGTCCTGAATTTATTGTGTGCCTTGTACATGTGCACTGCTTTGTAGACACCGAGCTCTATCCAGATCACCTCAGTTAATCCTTGTAAAGAACCTTCAAGGCAGGTACTGGGTGCTCATCTCTCTTACAGCTGAACAGCCTGCAGCTAAGAGAGGTTAAGTGGCTTAACCACAATGATACAGTTAGTTAAATGGTGGACAGGATGCTAACTTGAATAGTCTGACTCCAGTGCCCACAGTAAGGCAGTGAACAATCTGTTGTGCCAGGGAATTCAGCTCTGATACCAACTCAACATAACCTTCCTCAAAAAAAAAATCTGCAGATGGTAGAACTCACTTTACTTAGAAGGCTATTTAGAGACCATCTATTGTTATTCACACATGGTCTCTGCGGGAAAGAGGAGGGTGTCTCCCTGCTCCTAGGGACAAAAATTGGAATTTTCCATTACTCAACATCCAAACCGTAATATGGGGAGATTGTTCATGGTGTCACTTGTTATTAGAGAAGTTAAAGAGGGAGCAGCCTCCTCTTTCCTGAGCTCGGATATGAAAGGATGATGGGGTTAGATGTGTGCTGTCTAGCTATGGTGAGAGTGGCATCCTAGCCAGGTTAGTCCTGTGGTCAGCCTCTGGGGCCCTTCTGACCCCTGTCCCTTTCTAAGCTTGTCCCTTCTGACTTCTTTTGTTTCATACCTGTAACCTGCTACTAAATCACATGTTTTACTTGAGTCCGGTAGAGTTGATCTATGTTGCTTGCAGTCAAGAATCCTAATGAAAACTAACTTTGCCCCCAAGTGGTTCATCGCAGAGTCAACCACACCAATCTTCTAGAAGTTTTCCCCATCCTCTACTATCTTCTATGGATTGGTATCTAGCTAGCTTGTTTTTAAATTCAGCTTTGAACAGTAAAGGGATGTCAGCAAGGATTGGTAAGATTTGGGCTTGTGCCAGATGCTTTTGGGGGCAGTTTAAAGGCTTTTGTTCTACATCAGATGATATCAGAAAGTTGGGGACTTCTGAGAGGTGATGTACTTACTGAGACTGATAGTGTGGTTGATAAAGAAGCAGCAGTTACTGGCAGGGGCCAGAATAGGACACTGCTGTGGTTCAGATATGTTTTTTCCCCCGAAAGTTCATCTGCTGGAAGCGTGAGCCCCACTGTAATGGCACTGAAAGGTAATGGGACCCTTAAGAGGTGGAGCATATGGAAGTTGGCTGGGTCATGGCTGCCCTAGTGAAGGGAGTAATGCTGGTCTCAGGGAGTGGGCTGGGTCTCACAGGAGTGGGTTATCTCTGCAAGCACAGGTTACTGTCAAAGCGCAAGGCTGGGCCCTCCTCATTCTCTTCCTGTCTCACTATGTGCCATCCCCCTCTCTTCACTTGCTCCCACCATGTGACACATCCTCCGTGTTGTGACAGATGCTTACGCCATGCTATTTGGACTTGTCAGTCATTAGAATCATGAGTCAAACAGATATTTTGTTATAGCAACACAAAAAAGATGAAGACAGGAATGCTCAGTGATTTCTGCAGTTAGGACAGTGTTCATATCTTTACCTACCCTTACGATGTCTTTGGAATAGTTTCATTTTAGACTTGATCTACTGCAATGGCCTTGTATGAGAATGGTAGTCTGCAAAATTATTCATATTCAACAAGTAATACCTTGGCCAAGCCAGCTGCAGGCTGCCAGAGGCAGTGTTTCTCTTTCTCATAGGGTCAGAAGTAATTTCTACACTTCCCATTTCCCCATAAGTAATTATGAAACCTGTGACCACAGAGATCTGTCTGTTTTTGCCCTCCCCGCAGTACCCAGCATATTGTTTTACCTACAAAAGGTCCTCTGTGAATATTCAGTGAACTAAATTATGGGCACAAAGAACTCTCTGAGAGCTGGCATTATCACCATTGTGCTGAATAAATTCTAAAGACAAGGCTTACACTAACATACAATGAACACCAGTCAAAAATTTATTTAACTTGTTAATAAGGGAACCAGGAAGATGGTAAAGCTCATTCTAAGAAACTTCAAGGAAACAGATTTATGGGGGTATTTTATGAGAATCTTAGAGTCCACTTGCTAGGTTTACATGAAGCTGGTTGACACCCTACAGAGCAGTCACACCATATCCTTTAGGGTTATGTCTTCTAATGGTCAGAAATCTATAATTTAATGTGCAGTGCTAGTAAAGCAGTGTGTGACGAAGTTAGACACGTGTCCTCTTCTGGTAATGAAATACTCCTGGGGCAGGTCTTTTAGCCGTGTCCTAGGACAACTCGGGAAGGACATTTTCCCCATCTTCTTTCCTTATTTCCAATTTTTAGTTAATTTTTATTTTAAAAACATAATAAAAGACTTTGGCTTTGTAGGAACACATTCAATTGGCATTTTTCCAGTGCCTTCTTTATACCCCGCAGCAGCAGCAGGCTAGCTAATCTTTCTCAAGTAGTTATTACACAATTACGTCTGTAATAATTTTTAAATGTACTTTATCTAATCTGCTTACACAGAATACATTCCTATAGGTAATGCATTCTGAGGAAAACACATGTGTTATCTTAGAATATATAGTTAGTCTTTGTCCCATGTTCTTGACACAGAGTTCCTACAATCCCTGAATTTTCTAAGTGATTCGTAACAATCTGATTTTAACCACACCTGAGATTCTGTTAGTAAGGTGGTTGAGGGTGGGATCTTAGTTTGCAGAGGCCGATTATGTTGAAGAGGTAGCTTTAGGTTGGGAACTGGTCGCTGAAAGTCCAAACCAGTGATCAGAGAGTGGGCCCAGACAGCTCAGCCCCATTGATCCATCAGGCGCGAGGGTGGGGGGCCCAAACTGCATTATAAAACTTCTCAAAGGATAAGCTTCAGGGAGTGGTGGGCTTGGGAAGCCAGTACTGGGAAGGCGGTACAGCCAGAGGACAAGAAGACTGCACAACACCCCATCTCATTCCTTGCCCCAAGTGTTCCTGAGTATATCCTTCAAAACAAACTAAGAAACATGGGTAAGGTACTTTCTTGAGTTCTGACTTATTCTGGTATAATATCAAATCTGAGCGGGTGTCACAGGACCTCCAAATCTGGGGTCAGTCAGGCAGAAATCAGGGCAACCTGGGATTTACGGCTAGCATCTAAAGCACGGGCAGTCTGGTGAAACAAAGCCCTTGCATTTGTGGGAAGTGGCACTATCTCCAGGTATAGTGTCAAGAATTAAATTGTTGGACACCTAATTGGTGCCAAAACTTAGAGAATTCATTTGGTGTGGGACATGTATTTGGTTGGTGTCAGAAACAAATACAAACACAAACACACATATTCAGGGTCAGAGGTGGTCTCAGAAACCACACCAACAGGTTACAGAGAAGTGAAGTAATTTGCCTGTGATCACACAGCTGGTAGCATCACTGTTGGGACACAGACCCCACAAAGGTGGAGCGCTTGACCTCAGCCAGTAGACACACAACTGGCTGTGCAATGGCCTCACAGGACCCACAGAGGAGCTGTCCACAAGGCTCCCTTCAGATGAGCAAAGCAGGGCCCAGGCTAAGTCAGCGTTCTCTATCGGTCATTTGCATGTCACCATAGCAATGTTCCCGAGGTCTTCTGCCCGCTCTACTGGTATTATTTTTCTTCATACTGATTCTTTTTTTATAGCACCATAAGTTTTAAAAAAAACTAATATTTTTTTCCAAAAAGACTGGAAACCCAATTTTTTTCAGTACTGGGGACTGAATCCAGGGCCTTTGTTTGCACTGAGCTGCATTTCCAGCCCCCTTGACCCCCATTTTTGCTTTATCTGAATTTCCAGAGCTCATTTTTCTCCATGTGATTTTTAAAAACTTAGTTCATTATCACATGCGTGTAGCATACAGTGCTTTCACTCCTTGTGGGGAACTGGTACGCGTACAGCGTGCATTTTAATTCCTTTCTGAAGCCCCTCCCCAGCCCTCCCCGCTCCCCGGACCTCTTCATGCCCTCTGTTCTTTCCTTCACATGTTCGCAGGATGCAGTGTTCACAGTCCTGGTGTGGAGCTGGTACACGTCCATCACACATCCCGTTTCCTCTCTTAATCCCTAATTCCTCCCCCTCCATTTTATTTT
>PVLD010005907.1:0-106367 GCA_004027595.1 Dinomys branickii | reverse complement strand
ACCTAATATTTGACAAAGGGGTCAACCAAACCCACTGGAAAAAAGAAGGCCTGTTTAATAAATGGTGCTGGAAAAACTGGCTTGCCTCTTGCCGAAAACTGAAAATAGACCCCAGTCTATCACCATGCACCAAACTCAGGTCAAAATGGATCATAGACCTCAACATTAAAACAGAAACTCTAAACCTATTGGAAGAGAATGTAGTAATTTTTAAAAAAAACTTTATTAGATGAATTCAGACGTTTTAAAATTCTTATGGTGATTCAATTGCTATTCTCTCTTCATTCTTTCTCAGCCCAGAGTAGCAGAAGTTTTATCTTCACAATTTACTAAATAATATATATTCCATCGCCAGGACCACTTACAGAATCCCAAAATAACAGTTCATTTTCATGGTACATGGAAATTAAATAACAATGTTACAATCTACGCTAGAAGAAGCATTTTAAAATACATTCTTTTTAAACTGTGGCTACTAGTATTGGAAGAACCGTATACGCAAAGTACAAACTCACAGCTGACGGCTTCCTGCTGAAGCTAGAAGAAGCCAGGAGCGCTTTTGTTATCGCATCATGTTCTACTGAGGGCAATTTCATTTCAGCCACTTAAGAGAGAAGTTAGAAGGCCCACATCAACACAGCACATCTTGGCTTCCACGGGTAGGACAGAGTTTTGCTAGTGGTTTGTTTCACACCTACAAAAACTTACCAGCAAATTAGATCATCCTGGTAGGCGTCCTCCATAAGTATGTGTCTCTGTTAATAGGATGTGCAGAGAAGTTTGTTGTGTTCAGCTGGTGGAAGATACTATAAAATCTTTTGTGCTTTTATAAAGGTGACTATTGTAAACTCAGAACAACCTGGGGTCCCACTTTGGCTGTGTTAGATGTTGGAAACATTTATTTAATATTTATTAGACTTGGTTTCTTGACATATAAAGGTTAAAAATTGAATTTACTTCACAGAGTATAAGTTAGCATTCAAATGAGAGTAGTCATATTTGGGCAGTGATTAATATGGTATCTGTAATAAAGTAGTTGTTAAAAATAAGTGTGTTTTTACTAAAACTATTTTAACAGTCTTCATAAACATTTTGATCTAATCTTTCTTTAAAATATCCCAATATACTATTACTACTAGTGAACCTCAGAAGGAACATAAACACTAGCAATATTAACATGGCATGGTTTGGCATATTAATTTTGCTACTTCAGTTTAGATATTATGGGTTTTCATTTTTTTCCAACAGCTTACTGTGTTTCTAGGGCTGTGTTAAGCACTTTATATATAGTATATCATGGAAGCTTGTTGACAATATTATATGGTGTTGGGTAATATAACTGGTCCATGACTAAGAACACAGTGAATTAGAGGTGCAGTGAATTAGTAAATATTTTCATGTCAAACAGCTGTAGGTGACAGATCTATTATTGTATCCAAGCCTGGCTACTCGCACATCTCTTCACTTACCCAATATTCTCTTTCCCCTCTCCTCGCTGATGAATAATCTTTTACTCAAGGGAGACAGTCACTACCAAAGTGCTGTACTGATGGCAGCTTCTGTCTGTCACTATTGCAGGTGATGGACTCTCTTCTAAAAGAGAACATTTCAGTGAAAAGAACTGTAATTTGAGATTTTAGAGAAAGTGTGCTGAATGACAAGCACATATGAGTAAATGGCATGTGTTCCGCATTCCTGTTTTTAGATGGTATGAGTGGTCATAAACTAGGCAGTTTCCTTTTCGCAATTCCGTGGTATCCCTCAAATTCTAATTCCCATTGAAAGCAATTTCAGCATTTAGAAGTCTCTTCCTAGATCTACAATTGCATTATGTATAATACTACCAAGATTGGCACTGTCTTGTCGATGCTGTTGTGTTTTTGGAAGGAAGCTTACACTTGGTAGAATTAGGTCTCCTCACTTAAAACTACCTCCTGCCTCATATATTGCAAAAACCATCTTCACACCCTCAGACCCAGTGCCCTTCTGGGTTTCAGCTTTGCAAGATAGTTACTCATGATTTTGAGTCATTGAGTAAAATAGTATTATTTTAACTAAGTAACCATGTGCAGCCTGTGTAGAGATCTGTGAATATTCTGTAGTTTTCATTATCAGTAGCTTTTAACCTTATTAGGAAAGGCTCACTGGCTTAGGAGTCAGAGAGTGCTTTTGAATACATTTACCTTATAAATCATCTTTTAACTACTTTGCTATGTGCTCATTCAGAATCACTTGAGCAGGTATTATATTGGTTTTATAAGGCCAAATAAGGCTCAGTTAACATGACTGTCAAAGAATAGCATTATTATGACCATCTGAAACAAGACCAGCCTTGAAGGCTGCACGGAAAAGCATATGAGAATGGAAGAACAGGTACCCATAGTGGATTTGCACAATCCCAAACAGATGCCTTCACCAGGCTATTGAGTGACCCTTTGCTTTTGGCATCTCAGTGTAGTGGTTATTACAAGGTAAGAGTGCCTTATAATCCCAGATCCAATGGCTCTTGTAAACATCAATCCTAGAAAGTGGCTAAAAGACCATAGTGCTTCAAATCTATTTTATACAAAAAATTAGCCTTGTGCATCAAGATGAATAACATACCCCCTAGTATTAATTGAAGCAAAAAGCTGTTATAACCCATTCTTATGCTGAATTCTGTTTGCTATCCAAAATGATGATTTATATGAATAAGCCACAAGTAGACAATACTACTCACTTTCAACTAGTTGTTTCATTTAGGCATTTACAAATGTTTTTAGGCAGTCTCTATGCTTCTGGCACTTTTCTGAGAGCTGGTAGGGACAAAGTTGGACAATGTATGATTTTTGCTTTCATAAAGCTTACATTCTGAGTGGCAGATGCTACAGAATGTCAAGCACAATAATCACTATGACAGAGACACTGTTAGTGCTCCCCGGCCAAAAGTCCTGTGCAATCAGAAAAGTGTACAAACTTTCCAATTCAAATGTCAAGAAATTTGAGAACTTAATTAACTTGGGAAACACTATTCTTGAACAGAGGTTTGCAATATGGTGTTAATTAGATAAAAAAGAAAGTGAAATAGAATAAGCTAAGGAAGAGAACAAACTGAGGAAACTTACAGGTCTATAAGCACTGTTTTATGAGTTCATAGCACTTCCTATGAAGGAAGTATAAACTGAATCTGGAGAAATGAGAAAAGATGAATTTTAAGAGATTGGTAGCAGCCATGTCACTGCAAGCTATGAGTATTTAAGTATGATTTTCATTGTAAAGGATAAAGTGGAACACAAGAATAGTCTAAAATCAGCCTTTTGGTACTTTTATAGAAATTACTTGGTAGGAGCATTAGCAATAATTTTTAAAAGTGATGGATTTAGTAAAGGAAAAAACTGTTAAATGATCATTGCAGAGATAAGTTTAGCATCAAAAATTATGGTGGAGGTTTTGACAACTTGAACTAAGACAAAGACAGATTATAATAGCAAAATAGAATAAATTGGAGAGATAGAAAATAAGTACAAGCCAGAGAATTTCATAATTGAATAAAATGAGGCAGCAATGAAAAAAAGAGATTTGGATAATTAATGCTAATTTAATTGTACTGGGGTGCTGGGTGTGGTTGTATTGAACAGGAAATATTGAATACAAGATTTTAGTTGCAAAATTTTAGATATTTGTTCAGCAATTTACAAGTGAGCAGGTGTATTGATTTGAGAGACCTACACATGTAAAGACAAGGTGAAGTCACAGCTATAAATGACATATGGTTTTACTGTTACATAAGGAGAAGAGTTTACTGCCAAGACCTTCTCCTTGCAATGCATCAATATTTAAAAGAATAATAAGAACTTGAAAAGAAAATGAATACATAGCTGTCAAAAAGTAGGAGTAGGAGGAAACCAGGAATGAGTAGGATCTGAAAGAATGAAAGAAAAAATATAAACAGGAGGAATTCAACACTGTTAATTGACACAAAAAAGTGTGTGTGTGTGTGTGTGTATGTGTGTGTGTGTGTGTGTGTGTGTGTGTGTGTGTGTGTGCATGTGCATGAAAATAACTTGGCCAACCATATGCTAAGATACAGAAAACTGATCATCAGATGTCATAGAATTGTGGTCCTCAAAACTACTGAAGATGATTCCCAAAGAATTTAAATGGTCTGGTGTGGCAAGAGTCAGTGTGGTGATCTATGGTGTTGAGCGTGAAAAGGGAATTTAAGAGTTATAGCTTATATATTAGATTAAACATGCATGAAGCTTGATTGTGAGTGAAAAGAGAAATATCAACTTAGAGACAGATGTTAATGAAAGGGAATTTTTAAAAGCTATTTTAATATATTTTCATGTACAAGGTATTAAAATATGTACAAGGTATAAAATTTAGATGCTCAAAATCTTGTATGGTGAAAATTAAGTAGTGTATATATTTCACCTCAATTCCATCTATTAATTTCCTTTACCCAAAGTTCACCTTGCTAGTAGCTTCTTTCTTGTGTAAATATGTGTGGTCTTATATTATTAACAGAAACAATAGCATTCTATAATCCTATCCTATACTTTTCTTTTTATAATTACTACACATATTCAGTATTATTCATAAACACATCCTGAGCTGTTAGAGAGCTTTTAATGACTGCCTGATTTTCAATTGTATATTTCTTAAAAATGTATATCCTCATAGCTTTTATTTGATTTTCTCTTTTTATTAGTGAATTCAAGCATTTCTATGATTAGAAATTTTACATTTAATTTTGTTTGAACTATTCTTGATTGCTGGTGTTTTCTTGATGATTCTATGTGTGTGTGTGTGCATGTGTGTGTTTGTGTGTGCATACAAATTATCCTCTTATGGTGAAGTAGTTAAACTCTATATTTTTCACTTTATTGAATCTTTGTAATCCTTTATTCCTTTAAGAAAAGTCTATGGAATCCTTTCTATAATTAAATGTCTGCATTTTTCATTACTTCACTATGGTGCCTAGGTTTGGTTGATCATTTATCTTAGTGTATAACCTTTTGTTTCATAAAAACTTTAACCTTCAACACAGTATCAATTTTAAATGTATGTAGCCTCGATTTAAAACAAAATGCTGTGTCTGCAGAAGCCTGTGTTGTTATAAATATCTGCAACTACTGCTGATCAACAAAGGCAAGAGTTGTGCTAGACACCAAGCTCCTAAATAACCTTTTTCTGATGACGTACACGAAGCCTCCTTCAGTATCTTGCTAGCAGGAAAAGGCAGCAGTTGTATCGTTACTGTGGTTCTCTAAACTGAAGCTTTCAGTTGTCGATCATGAGTAATCTGACCTCAATTGGTGCAATGCTATCTTTTGTGCAACATTTTGCCTGCTATAACCAACCAGCATAAATAACTTAAAAAGAAAACAAAATGTTTAAAGGTAATGTGAAACAAAATACATTAAAAAGCCATAATGTTTTTCTTTTGGAAAAAATGGGTCAGTGTACCAATATTATCTCCTATCTTTCCTCTGTTTTCTCTCTAAGGATAGACTTACTAAGGTGGGAGATTTTTTTAAAGAGAAAAACGAAAATGAAAAAGAGAAGACAGTTTCAAAATGGTTAGTTGCAGAGTTACAATAATTAATACATTGCATATTATTGTGTTCATAGTATTTATTCAGGGTACACGATATATAGACATGATATCTTGTCCAAACAACATCAGCACAAACTTTTAAGTGAACTAAGAGAAACTAGCTGCGCATCTATTGTAACTCTTTTGTGTATAAATATATATTTTCTTTTCCTTTTCTTCCTTTCCCCTCCCCCCTCACAGTTTGTCTTCACTTTTGAGCAATTTCTTCCCATTCACAGTGGATAATAGATATTGTGAATTGAAAACTGGGAGATCTGGAAGCATTTGTCTATTTAGTAGGTAAATACAGCAAAGCAAAATGTTCACCAAAAGAAAAAGATTACAAAACATGGCAGAGTTTGATAAGACAGTGGCCCTTCCCGTGGCTAAAGGAGAAAAATATTAAGGTAAGGGCAGACAAATTAGTTTGGGATGGGATATAAAGTACTTTGTCTTCTGAGACAATAGAAGAATCTAGCGATTAGGTTCAGGTATATACGACAGCACAAACTGATAGGAAGAAATTGGGTATTTCTTGCCTAATGATTATGCTTTCTGAATGGAGTAATGTTATCAATTGTTAGAATACAGGGAAATAAGGGAACAATTTAAAGAAAGTGAGGTGGAATTTTGACTACTGGTAGGGAAGTGAATGGATTTCTACTGGAAATATGATTTATTAATAAATTAATGCAAATAAATGCTTTTGTAAGCAAAATGAATTATATTGAAATTCAGTTATCACATTTTACTAGTGATGATATTGTAATATCTTTTATTAATACATGCAAATACTGGCAGTATGTCTGATGACTACCTTCATTTCCAAGAAGTGGTATGATAAATGATAAGCTACCTGAGAAACTTAATAAATTAAAATATGTATAATTTCAACTGGTGACATTACATAGACACTTAATGATGCTATTGTGGGGCAGTGAGGCAAATGGTGGTTGTGAGAGCCTTAAAACTATCTAAGTGTAGGTACAAATTGGCCAAAATGAAGCCAAGTAATCTGAATAATCCATTACAAAGAGAGAAAATAGTACCATTGTAAGCTGTATGTTCTTAACTGAAGGAAATGTAAAATGATAGCTACAGATTTTTTAAAATGAAGTGTACTCGTTTCCCTACCTAAATACTAGCCCTTAGAATTTTAGGAAGGCTTGCTTAGGGAGTATGAAGATTTCCAGTAAATGAAGAGTGTTGTAAGAGACAATAATCTGGAATGGTGCTAGTTCTTGCATTTACATAGTATGCCACAGTTATGGAGTATACAGATTGGAATAAGAGGTACAAAATTTAAATACCGTATTAGCCCAAAGTTGAGGTTACAGTTGAAAATACAATATCTAATACACAAATGACTAGAGTACAGTAGTTAGTGATTAAATTGCATGTTATGAGTTTGTTGGGGGAAATGTGAATAATAAAAAAATGTAAACGTTGATTATCTAAAGGCTAAAGGCTTCTGTGAGGATGAAAAATAAATGTACTAGGAATAGTGGGGTATGATATGTTAATTATATAAAGTTAAGGAGTTGTGTAGTAGTGTTTTCATCTAATGTGTAACTGATCACTTATACTGATTTGGTGAAAGTGAGGGTATCAATAGTTAGAAAATCTCATTAGTATTGAGAAAGTTCAAAATTTGGTAGTTGGATAAATGGGTACTGGGAAAAATGTACTGTCAGAATAAAGAATAGAAAAAATTAAGATCAAACAGGTGGCAAAGTAATCAATATATATGACGAACTTGTTTACAAAGACAAGGTAGAATATACACGAATGTTGTTGATTTTCAAGAAAATATCATTAGTTTTGTGATAACAGGGGTTGTAACTTAATCACATTCATTTACATAGTAACACATAGGAAACAAAAAGTAAGTGATGCTGTCTGAAATGAGACAAGAAAGCAACACAATCCTTCTCCTGAGGAATGATGAGGGGTAAAGACAAATCTTCAGAAAAGTGATTTTAAAAAGCATAAACCGTGCAATGAAGACTCAGTAATTTTATTCTATTACCTTTATGACTATGTGGCAGTTCAGATGCTTGATAAGTAGAAATCATTTTAGGTGAATTTGAATTCCATGCAAACCTAATCTCTTTTTTTCTCAAGAAAAGCAGAGTTTACTTCTACCATAATGAGGAGCTGGGGATATAGCTCAGTGGAATAAGCACCTGCCTAGCAAGCGCAGGGTCCTGAGTTCAATCCCCAGTACTGCCAAAAAAAAAAAAAAAAAAAAAAAAAAAAAAAAAAAAAAAAAAAAAAACCGTAGCCATACTTCTACCATAATGAACTCTGAATGTAAAACAAACACACCATAAGTTTCTATATAATACAATTCAAAATGCCAGCTTTAGTGCTGTGTCTTTTTTCTTGAGGCAAGTTTTTCTGCTACACATTTCAAACTCTTTTATAACTTGAGTTATTCTTAGATATAAGTAGAAAGGATATAAATATAATATATATATATATATATATATATACACATATATGTTCAACTAAACATAATAAATTCTAAAGCTTACATCAACCCCAATCTGAAAAGAATACACCAAATTGATTCTACCATAAACTCTTCAGCCTTCCAGGGTAGATCCTTCAGCCTTCAGGCATAGAATCTTCGCCTTTCCATTACAGACCCATCACCCTCTAGATACAGACTTGCACAGGGCGCTGCAATGAGCCTCAGACCCTGACTGGGTACTTCGGTCTCCAGTGTACAGACACCCTATACACTCCTCCACATCTGACACTGTGGGTGACCAGCAGCAGCAGTGGAACAGTTTCCAGAGGGACCGCACAGAGTAAACAACTGGGTTCTTACCTTATTCTTGTGTTGTTCTATTCATCTTTGTTTCTTCCCTCAACCATGACTCTTGATTTTGTACTGTCATGTGAATGACCGTTGTCTCTGCTCTTTCTGGTTTGCTGCTGCCGTATTCTTTTGCTTTGTCCTTTGTTCTATCTCCTGTGTTCTCTGGTTTCCACTATCTTGAGTGATCACGCTTAGCCCTGTAAGCTGGTTTCTACTGTGTTTATCCACATTAATTTCTCTCTTTTGTTTCTTATCCCTCATAAATACCATGCAAACAGGATAAAATCAATCTACCAGGGGAAATTAATTACACACAAGTTCCTGGCATATGTTGGCTTTTGTTAAGTAACTGTAGAGCTCTTTCCTGTGGTTAAAGGCATGAAATTAAGACTTACTATAGTTTCTCATTTGCCAAGCTGTGTTCGATACAATTGTTATTGGTAATTATACTACGTTAGCCAGGATGTTATATGTGTTGGAATCAATTTAACTTTCTTGTATGACAACACACGTGATTGTCTGTGGGGTAGTAACCATCACCATAGTCCACTACCAAAGGAAGGGGTACAGAGATAAATACATAGCAACCTCTCATCCTTAATAAATTATTAAGGTAGATTCTTGGGATAGACACAAAGACCAAAACCCACTTCTACTAAAAAGACATATCTGAGGAATAAATATTTCCTAAGGGAGCCTAGATAATAGTGATAAAGCTATCTACCATATGAAATCTACAAGCACCAGCACATAAAAAAAACAAAAAACTAAAAAATGACAAGACATAGCAAAATGGAACCCCAGACTGCCAGCCTATTCAGGACAAATCCAGAGCACAATAGGAGAAGAAATAGAAATCCACTCACTGGAAGTTTCTGAAATAATAGGAACAGAAGTGAAAAAACAAATGGAGGTGACTATAAAAAGTAATCTCTGAGGTAAAAATGAAAAAATGATAAAAATGAAAGGCATGCCCAAAGAATCTAGATTAGACACACATAAAAGTAGAAGAGCTTAGCAAAATGATTTAAATCATAAATACTCAACTTAGGAAAGAAATGGAAGCCATAAAACACATCTAAACAGATACCCAGGAGATTTAAAATTCCAATGAAAATGTATGCAACAGATTCAACAAAAGTGAAAATAGAATATCATATTTAGAAGACAGCATTGTGGTCAGCAACCACAAAAAGGAGACTATTTTGAAAATAGCAAAGGAACATGAAAAATCAATCTGACAGCCACAAGATGAAGCAAAGAAGAAAAGCCTAAGGTTGATTGTAGTCAGTGAAAAAGCCAGAGATAGCCCAAACATTATGACAAATCTCTTCGCAGAAGTAATGGCAGAAAACTTCCCAAATGTGGATAAAGAATTTGACACACAAATAAGGGAGCCAAATAGAAATCCAAGGAGCCACGACCAACATAAATCTACACCAAGGGATATAATACTCAAGATTCCAGAAATCCTGCACAGTAAGAGAATATTAAAAGTGGTAGTAGAAAACCCATTAGAGTCACACTAGATGTCCCCACCCATTCACTCAAGTCAAGGAGAGCTTGGAGTGAACTATTTCAAGTCCTAAATAAAACAATCTCCAACTGAGATTGATGTAACCTGCAAAACAGTCTTTCAAAATTAGTAGAGAGATAAGATACTTCCACAACAAAAGAAAACTAAAGAAATTCATGACCACCACACCAGCTCTGCAAAACGCTCTGCTAGATATTCTAGAAAAAAAATAAAGAAAACCACAACTCCAAGAACACCAACAGAAAGAAGCCATAAGTCAGAACAAGCAACTAAACCCAGGGGAAAGACAGGGAACCAACGACAGGAAAATAATATACAAGGATATGGCACTGTATATTGGTTGTTGGAGGCTCCTCAGTAAACTAGGATTAGATGTACCAAGAATTAAAAACATCATATCATCAACATGAGTGGTTTCAATTCATCAATCAAAAGAAACAGAATGGCACAGTAGATTATAAAATAAGATCCAAAAATATGCTGCATACTCAAGATACAACTCAAAAGAAATTCATAGATTGAAAGTCAAAGAATGGAAAACAATACTGCATGCAACAGAAATGCAGAACAAATCAGGGGTAGCTATTCTATTTGCAGACAATGTGAACTTCAAGCCAACACTGATCAAAAGAGACAAAGAAGCACACTACATATTTTTGAAGGAAAAATTCCAAAAAGAAGAGACAACCATCATAAATATATATGCACCAAATACCAGTGTACCCAACTATATTAAACAAATGTTAATGGGTATGAAAAATCAAATAAGCACCAAGAAAATTATAGTGAGATAACTTAATATTCTTGTGTCCCAAAGAGATAGATCAACTAGACCAAAAATCAACAAAGAAATGTCAGAACTAAGCTAAACCTGTGAAGAAACAGACTTAGTGTATGTCTAGGCAGTGTTCCATGGCATGACATCAGAATACATGCTCTTCTCAGCTGCACATGGGACATTTTCCAAATTGGACCAATTACTGACCTTTAGAACATACCTAAGTAAATGCAAAAGAGTTGAAATTATCTCATGCATATTAACAGACCACAGTGCAATGAAATTAGAAATCAACAGTAAAAGAAACCATAAAAACTACATAAACACCTGAAAAATAATAAACCCTCCTGAACAACCAATGGATCACAGATGAAATTAAAGAAGAAATTAACAGTAACTACAATTAAATGATAATGCTGATAAGACATACTGGAACATATGGGACATAATGAAAGCAATCATAAGATGAAAATTTATAGTGTTGAATTCTCACATCAGGAAAACAGGATGACCTAAAATAACTTAATATTGAACCTCAGACTTCTAGAAAAAGAACAAATCAAACCCAAAGCTTATACAAGGGAAGAAATTGTAAAGGGCAGAGCAGAAATTAATGCACCAAAGACCACGAAGACAATACAAAGAATCAATAAATTGAAGACTTGGTTCTTTGAAAGATTAAATGAAATTGATAAGCACTTAACCAACTTTATCAAAAAGAAGAAAGAAAAAACTCAAATCCATGCAATAAGAAATGAAAAGGATGAAATCACCATGGGTACCGTGGAAATCCAGGAGATTATCAATACCAACTTTGAGAACATTTACTCTAATAAGATAGAAGACACAGAAGAAATGTACAGAAGAGTTACCAAAACTGAGTCAAAAAGATATAAAAATTCTAAGTATTCAATATCAATCAATGAAATTGAAAATTTAATTTAAAACTTATCAACAAATAAAAGGTCCTGATGGATTCACTGCTGAATTCTCCAAGAAGTTTAGAGAAGATCTAATGCCACTACTGATGAAACACTTTAATTAAATTGAAAGGGCAGCAGTTCTCCCAGAGATTACTTCAGCCCAGATTTCTGAAACGTCCAACTAATGCTGCCCATTGACTGATTTCATACCCCAAGGAAGAAAATAAAGGGAGAATATATTTTGCTTTTCTTCCTAAATTCACTCTCTGTTTATTTCTTGGTTGTGGGGTATACCTTTCTCTCCTCTACCCCTACACTTTTATAGCTGAAGGAAACTGATTCAGTTGACTAAAATCAGTAGAGATTTTTCCAAGACACACAAGCCTCAGATCAATAAATCCCTGCCCCCTAGAGAAAATAGCATTCACCCTCCCACACACTAATTTTTCCTGTTACCATTGTTCTGGATTTTGCCTAGATATTCTCCCCAAGCCTCATGCAGTGAGGCTTTTCAGAGGTTGCTAGATCTAGAGCACACGATGCTGGGTTTGAGCATGTGATGCTGAGATCAAGGGTTTGTGATTACTAAATTGTTCCTCTAGGTGGTTTGGCATATTTCTGGGCATTGATAGTGGGTAGGCCCACCCTGGGTGCGAGGGCTGCCCTCTGTAATGGCTTTTAGGCTGCCTACAACATAAGGGACAAAAAGAACCATGCTGTCCTTGCTTGCTGCTTTTTCACCACATTGCAGCTTTCTGCCATGAATTGTTTCTACTCTGCCATGTTCCTCTGCTACGTCGTCCTACCTTGGACGCAGCTACTAAACTGAAACCTCTGCAACCTATGAGCTAAATAAACCTTCCCTCCCTCAATTTGGGGTATAGGGTATTTTGTCTCAAAAATGAGAAAAAGTAAGCAAGGCAACTATCCTCCAGGTTTCACCAAAATCTCTCATCTTGCATAACACTCAATACATCAATGGATCTCCACCATCCACCATTAATAGGAAACTATCATCTATCTATTTATCTATCTATTGAGGTAGCAAATCCTCACAATTTTATGTCACCTTGGTGTCTTGTTTAAATACATGTTTAACATTGTCATACCATAAGCAGAACTCGTCAGGCTACACATTTTCAACCCCATATTGCCAGTTCCTCGGTATGGTCTGTTTAGACAAGAGCCCTATACAACTACCGTCCAGCAACCACTTCCTTGTGACACACCTAGATGCAGCCTATTTGGATGGGTGCACTAACTCCAAAATCCCACAGAGACTGTACAGATATGTCACAGGACCCACTTTTAAGTCAGAGAATGATGTCCTACAGTTTCTGCTTGATTGCTTTAAGTTTTCCAAATAAAACTACCTATTAGATACCTGTTCGGATTATGCTCTGGACTCAGAAAAGCATTGGTCTATAAATCTGTCTCTTTTTCCATGTGTTCCGTGATCTCTGTGTCTATGGCCTCTCTGTGTGTTCTGTACACTCTGGGACTTGTAATAAAAGTTTTTTGGGTATCCTAATAATTAAAAGAATCCTAATCAAATTAAGATTTTAAATGGGAGCATCATAGATATAGAAAACAATGCATAACCTTCTATTGCAATTCAAAAACACCAGCAAAACAAAATTTTAAAATAACATAAAAACACAAGCTTTTAAAAATAACTATAAAATTCTGAATTGCCTAGAAATAAATCTGATATCAGGAAAGGACTTTAAAGAGGCTATCCTAATATCCAAATAAATACATTTACTGTGTGTTTTCACTTCCACATTTAATACTCTAAACATATCAATATACTTTTAGTTGAAAATATGAAGATATTCAAACACATGAATATTAAAATGCAATTCTCATTCAATTCTGGGGAAATTATTTTTCCTGTTCCTTGACAAAGCATTCTAAAATGTACTTGGGAATACAAAAATCTGTTACAAAGCAAAGGAGTCTCAAAACACTCAGACTAGATGCTGTCTCAGAAGATATCGAGTTATTATAAAGCTAAAGTAATTAAGACAGTGTATAATAGGGACAGAGTTAAAGAACTAACAGAATACATTAGAAAATTTAGACAGATATTTTCACATAGAGTAGTTTAATTTATGACATGATTGAAAAATATAGTAGGAGAGAGAAGATTTAAGTAAACAATTCTGTGAAAATTAGGCACCCATATTTAAAAGAATGAAAACAGGAAATCATATTGTCCCCTCACACCAGTTTGAAATCACTACTCCAATGTGGAATGTAAGTGTATAAAGTGTATCAGGAGGTACTGGCAAATGTTATATTTATGACTTTATAATAGAAGAGTTTCCTGAAAGAGATCCAGACAGACAGAAAACTCAACCAAACAGAGTAATATAAACATAAGTACATAAAAACTAAAATGAAATTTGTCTGCCAAAATTATTAATAAGATAGAAAAATGAAGGCTTCAAACTACTGAGAAATTTTTGCACATTACACCAGAAGAGCTAAACATGGATGCTTAAGAAAGCCTTGCTTACACGGACAAAACAAACTAAAGAAAACCAAAAATAGCTGCAAAGAGGCCAAGTAAGTGATGCTTTGTGCACTGACATAATTTTACAAAAGTGTACTATCCAACGAAACAGAAGTTGAACTAAGTGCAATTTTATAATTTCTAAAAATAAAGAAAACCAAAAAATATTCCAAGGATTCATGTACATGTAGCAAACTTATCACCAATCAAATTTCAAGAAGGTTAAAGAATCTGAAGAAGGATAGACCACTGAGGTCTTTAGATAGTTTACTATAGACTTTCCTCGATTGGGTGGTATACACACATATAATTATTTTTTAAAATGTATGTACCTGTTTTATACATTGTTTTACAAGTATCTTTTCATGTTTTTAGTAGCAAAGAAAAATACTACAAAAATTGCTACGGGAAGATTTTGGTCAGATTGTGTCACAGAGGACCTAGCAATTAATGGACGTTGTTGATCCCTCAGGGATTGAGTGGTTTCATATGGTTCATCGTATACAATTCCTGTTTTTCTTTCTCTAGTGTCCGATAGGTTCAGAGAGAAAAATCCATTCGATTTTTAGTCCAAATCTGGAGCCCAGTTGATAGTACTGTAACTATGAAGCAAAAGAAGAGAACTGAAGTATACAAAGTGACTTCTCACTGGGTCACTCCCTTTTCAACAAGGCACAGAAATTCTAATATTGTCAGAATCTGGGTCCTTAATCCAGAGCTTTTCTGATTCAGCTTCCCTAAAGAGTAAGCTCTAGGAGTTACATTTTATTGTGGTTAAAAAATATATAACTTAAGATTCACTGGCTTACACATTTTAAGTGTCCAGTTGAGCAGTGTTAAATGTATTTTCTTTGTTGTGCAACAGCTCTTCAGAGCACTTTCTTGTAAAGCTAAAAGTGCCTGTATGGTAAAAATATGTTTAGTTTTGTAAGAAACTGCCAGCCTGTCTTGGAAAGTGAATGTTACTTTGCATTTCCGTTAGCAATGAATGACAGTTTTACAGGCCCATGGATTCCACAGCGTTTGGTGCTGCCATTCTTGTAGATTTGAATGAGTCCATAGCAGTGTGTGGAGAATCTTGCTGTTTTAATTTGAGCTCTCTGACGAGCTTCATGCCGATTATCTTTTCTATGCTTGTTTAACATTTGTATATCTTCTTTTTTAAAGGACCTGTTCAAACCTTTTGTCTCTTTTCTTCATTTTCTTGTTGTTGAACTATGAGATTTCTGTTGAATATGGTGGATAATAATCTTCTATCAGATCTATCATTTCAAATTTTTTTCTCCCATTTAGTGCATTCAGTCTGTGACGTATCTTCTCACTCTCTTGAGAATGCTAACAAAATAGGAAGATGGATCCTTTATAAATAGGAAATGGATATAGATATGGAAGGACAAAGAAAGGAGGGGAGGGGAAGAGGAAGAATTAAAATGTGTTATGTGCATGCGTAAACTCCCATTTCCATTATAAAAACATTTCACATCAATACTTAGTTTTCTCCCTAGCTATTGTTTTTGTGTCTGTGATTATTGTGAATAGGATTCTGGACTAATTGCTAGGGCAGAGAATAAGACAGGAGAAGGATAGGAGAACATGATCAATGGTCACATATGCATATTGGAAAATATAATCAATGCTATACTAATAAACAGACAAAAGAACAGAATTTTTAATGAAGTCAAGGTTATGAATACTCTCATAGATTGTGACTTTGTTTGGCATTTACAAAGTCACCGATAAATCGAAGGTCGCCTAGAATATCTCCTATGTCATCTCTTTGGAGTCACACATTTATATCCGTGATCCCTTCTGAGCTAATTTATCAAGGGTGTGCTGTGTGTCCTCACTTGTTTTATCATTTCTGTGTGCATGTTGAGAAGACTCTTCCTTCTTCATTTTATTGACTTTACTCTTTTAGCAAACATCAATGGATTATATTTATGTAGGTCATTTATGGGCTCTTTTTACTCTGTTCTACTGGCCTATTTGTGAGGGTTTTTTGCCAGTTCACACCGCCTTTACTTCTGTAACTCTGGTAATTCTTAAAATCAAGAGCCTGAGGCAGGAAGTATGAGTTCTTGGATGTTTCTCTGATCCTTCATGGTGGGTTGGCCCTTTGGATTTTCATTTTAGAGTCAGGTTGTTTCTGTCTAATATTCATCTCTTATTTAGTTGCTATTTTACATCATTGTTTATCAAGTTTTGTTTTGATCAAAATTTAATAAAAAGCAGATGTTAATGTGAATGTTCAATTATGATTCACATACAATGAAAGCAGTACTCTTGTATTCCTAAGTATCTAAGCCCATGTAAAAGTACACAAAGACATAGTTCTCAAGAACCAGTATTTGAAAGGTAATACCAGACTCTTGTGTGACTCATCTCTGAATTGTTCAAACCTTAATTACAAATATAAAATATTAATAATCAACCTACTTAATATTTAGAATGTCCAGATAACCTATCTCATAAATTTTATGTCTAGAACATTCAGCTATTTAGGGGGAATTTGCTGTGCTGCAAATCAGTCTGCATCTTGCATATGGCATTAACAGCACTCAGGAGTAGAGGCCAAGTATTGCATCACTGCTTCTGTCCCCCCAGCAAACACCTTATGGTCATGGTTGCCAGATAATCAGTTCCTCTGCATGACTGCCACCTTAAATAGATCACGTAGAATTTGAAAATTTTAATCTTTCCTATGTGCCATGTGCTCTAATCATCTATCATCTGCATGGATAATTGTCCTGGTGGCTAATTCTTGCTAATATTGTAAATAGTGATTTTATTTTGTATTTGAGATTTGAATATTTATACTTAACATGCATAGTAAAAATTCATGGCATTCATAATAGTTCCAACATGCATATATAGTTCATTGATCTTGTTCTTCTACACTTCTCCTCTCTTATTCTCTCTTACTCTCCACCCTAAAAATTAGGCAAGAATCCCAATCACAACAATCACAGACACAAAAACAAAAGCTAGGAAGAAAACTAAGTATAGATGTGAAATGTTTTCATAATGAAAATTGAAAAGCATTGTAAAAAGTAACTGAAGAATGTTCTAAAAGCTGAAAGACTTCCCATGTTCAAAGATAGGCAGAATTAATATTGTTAAAATGACCCCAATATCCAAAGAAATATACAGGGCAATCCACATCAAAACGGTGATTTGAACAGAATGGTAAGAAGGGGGATACATCAGACTAGAAAATAATTTTTTTAACAAATCCAACTGGCCTAGGATGGGAGTCATTCTGATATTTGACTGACTGAGAATGAACTTTGAAAAGGTGCTTATAGGGCTGGGGATATGGGTCAGTGGCACGAGCTCCTGACTGAGCCTGTGCCACTGACTGGCATGCCAGAGAAAGAGCAGTGCATGTTTCCATGTTTAAAATATCATTCTGACTAATCTCTGTAGAACAGACTGTAGTATTACAAGAGTAGAAAGTTGAAGACTTGTTAAGCTACTAGGGTAGTCCTGGGAAGATATTCCATCAACTTTTGTTAGGGTAGTAATGCCCCTATAGGAATGGGACAGGAGCAAGAAAATGGGAAAATCAGCATTTATTTGGGAATTATCGGTGGATTGTGGATGAATGGCATTATGAGGGGAATATGAGGACTTAGGTTTCTGGACAGAATCTGGGTAGTGACACTTTTTACAGAAACCCCATAAAAACAAAATTCTACAGATGTTTTAGTTACTTTTCACATTGCTGAGACAAAGTACCCAACAGCCAAAGTTAAAAGAGGCAAGGTTTAATGTAAGTCACAGTTTGTAGAGGGCTCAGTCCATAGTTGGCTGGCTCCAAGGCAGGGTGGCATGGTGGAGGGACCTCACAAAGGAGAAACAGTTTGTGGCAGGCAGAGGGCAGCAAGAGCAGCCAAGAAACGAGGAGCAAGCAATGACAGCAGCAGGCTACCCTCTTCTTGTTCCTCATATCCTACCCAGGCTACAGGGCCTTAGGGCAGGTAGCATTCACACCCTAGGTAGCTACCCTTCATCCTAGCACTGCACTGTGAATCAATCCCAGCATTATACTCTAGATGCTGTCTCTGAATAGCCCATCTATGAACACCTTAGGTTTGGGGGATATCTAGACACAGTTATAACAATAGAAAATGTTTGACATTTCCTAATTAAGTTTGAGATATCTGTTAAAAACTTAATAGGGTCTACCAAGTAGGCACTTGGGTTTATGAGTCTGGACTTGAGTAGAAGATTTGGGGCCTGAGTTTGATTTCCAGTAAGAAAAAAAAGTGCTTATAAGTCTTAATTTATATATTCACTTTGTGCAGCTGGTGGTGCATTTCTATAATCTCAGTACTTGGGAGGCTGAGGCAGAAGATGTACCACAAGTTGGAAGCCAGCCTGGGCTGTATACTGAATTTAAAACCATCCAGAACCACAGGGCAAGACCTTGTCTCAAAAACTCAAACCAAAGAAAACCACTCATTTTCCATAAAATTCCATCTTGCTAGTAAAGCTGCTGATATATGAATGATAGAGTTAGGTAGTATCTGGTGAGAGCAATTTAGCAGAAGCAAATCTGGAAATAAGAGTTTTCTGTTTCTGTCTTGCAAAGATAGGGCACAAAACACGGGAATAAAGTGTGTAGAGTATTTTAAACTATGGGGAGACACTATGTGTTATATGCCCATCAAATTTTAATTGATTTTCTTCGCATGTCTAAATTCTATTACATCCACCTTTTAAAAAAATTATATGAATGATGACTTGGAAAGTTGATCCATGTTCACAGGTATAGAGTGACAGTAAATGTGATCAGCCTTGCCTGCTGCGTGCCTGAAGTCAGCAAATTTGAGGGGAGGAAAAAGCAAAGGATAAGCCATCATTTTGGCTCACTGGAATAAAAATTCATGATTCCAGTTCATATCATGCTAATTAGTGTACATTTTATTACAAAGCCATGTCATTCAGGCTCATGGGTCTAAATGTTACTGATTTGTTCATTCGCCCCCAAATTTGTATCTTTAGCCCCAATTGACACTCAAAGTAATTTATAAAAAGTTAAGACAGCAAATTGTCAAGTGCAAGATAGAACTCTAATTCTCTTCTATACCCTATAACATGCAGGTCATGTTTGTGTGTGTGTGTATGTGTGTGTGTGTGTGTGTGTGTGTGTGTGTGTTTCTGTTATTGTGGTCATTAATTATTATATTTCATTCTCACTAAGGACATCCTTAATAATTCTTGGAATATAAAATGTGTTGATGCTTACAGAGAATATGACATATATATGGTATTGAAAAAGCATCTCAGCCAAAGGTGCAAACATTGTGAGCAGGTGTCTTACATTCTTCATTCTGACACTGTTCAGGTGAGATCACAACATCAAAGCTCTTGCTAAGACACACACTTAAAACTTGCTATCAGTGATACTCTAAATTTCTGGTCCTTGGTTTCATCATATTTGAAATGAAGAAACTCAGATGATTTTAACATTCAATTTCTTCTCATGAATTTTATAATTGTTGTTCTATTAACACTATTTCAGTACTTGATTCCAACCACGAACATGTCAGAGAGCCCTCTCCTCCCAAGCTGGTTGATGTAGTTCAGAAAATTCCTCCCTACTCTGACGTATTACTTCCCCTTCTGTACTTAACACGTCTGATTAGCAAGAAATTGAATACAAGCAGATAGAAGCAGGATGCTGAAAACATGGCTTAGGAGAAGTGGGGTACCGTGAGCTGATAACAGAGCCAGAAGGCTGAGGAAGACTAGCTCCAATGTGGTAATCAGTTGTGGTAATGTGTATATATATGTATATATATATATGCATCCTATATTACTCCTTAAGATCATACAATTTCACTTGTCAATTATATCTTAATAGAGCCAGAAAATGCAAAAGAAACAAATGAAATTTCTCTTCCCCCTCTCTCTATATACATATAAGATAAATATCTATGATAGTCATATATAACAGATATGTACATAGCTTTAGAAGAGAGGCAAAATAGGAAGCGGTGTGCAGCTGGGGTGCAGGACACCAGTAACGCACTGGGAGATCAATCATGCAAAATGTAATTCTGAGAAGAGCCAAGGAGCCTCGGGGCGGGATGGGGAGAAGAGCACCGCGTATGACCCACTTTCCTTCTGCAGCTCAGGCTCTTGATTTCTCCACCGTTCTTCGGTCTTCCGTATTTTCTTCTTGATCGTGATAATACTTCAGGAAAACTCGGCCCCCTTAATGAACACACACATCTCTCTTCCCGTTCTCTGTTTGTTATAATCTCTGCTTCCATGCTGAGTTAAACATCAAACTGCTTAATTTCCCGGTACATTCTAGCACTATTGATAATAATCCTCCTCCTCAGTCTCAAAGATAAAGGGTTGAATTTTTTTTTTTTAGTGTTTATAATTGTTATTTGACATGCTATCTCTTAAATGTAATTAAACATATAATTTTAATTATCACTACAGAGAATCTTCAGCCGCTAGAATGTAGTATAAATGTGTGATTACAGGCACATATGTAACTCTTTTTCACATTATTTTCATAGTTTATTCTTCACCAGTTTTATATTGGTTTTTTGTTTTATAGATTCCTACATACAAAATGTGATCAACACATGCACTGAATATTTAAATTTAAAATTGTTGCAAATAAAATAAAATAAAAAGTATTGCAGTAAAAGACATATTACCATTAATTACCCTCAAAACATTTTCTCTTTATTCCAGCACAATTAGCCCATCGTTTCAGCCCTTTTCTGAAGCATTTCTGGAAGTTCTTTTTCATGTCTTTTGTTGTGTTGTACTGGCTGCCTTGACATCATGAATCAATTCAAAATATTTCCCATTTGATCTTGAGGAAGAAGCAAAAGTCACGTGAAGCCAGAAATGGTGAAAAAGGTGGACGAGAACACACTGTAAATTTTTTATTTGTTAGAAATTACTGAGGTGGAATTGATGTATAAAACCGACCACTGACATGATAGAGGATGAAACTATCCATTTTTCAAGACATTCTCTACATACATTATTTCTTAAATATGCTAATAATCCTGTATAATATTCAGAACTTATCCTAGTATTCCTAGGTACAAACTCAACTCACACAATTCCATGAAGGCAAAAAACACTCACCTTGATGTTGGACTTTGACTGAGGGATGAGGAGAAGTAGATGATTTCCACTGAGAACTCTGAACCTTGGTCTCAGAAAAATAACCATATACCCAAGTTTTATCTACTGTGATGACATTTCTTAAAAATCTGGAATCCACAGCAGTATAATTATTCAATGCCAAAGAAATTGACAAAACTGATACTAATGTATTGTGCGTGATACATGTTTTATGGCACAATTTAAAACACCTCTTTCAACTATACCTCACAACAAACTGACCACACCAAAGAAGCTGAAACTTGTCACATGCTGTTACTAAGGTTCACTGCATTGCTTCTCATATTGAAGATCTCCTCCTTCCTGCTGAATGGCACTGGGCAGCACTGTTCACCATACACCGTTACCATACACTTATCTGAAGCTAAATCTCTGGCTCTTCTTTATCGTAGAGTCTGGGAACAATGCTATCCATTTTTTTTTTTTTAAAGAGAAACTGAGAACCCTAGACGGAAGGAAAATTCTTTTAGTATTAAACACTAGAATTACTATTCAAATATCTTTAGCGTTGACATAACTGTATGAAAGCAATTATTACTTTGCTGTGTTCTTTCTTGACTCTATGAAAAAATAAAACAATTTCATTACAAAATAATAAGGGAATAACAGTGGTGGATACACTGCATAGTGTTATTTTCAAAGCAGTTACTCAGAGGACATTGACAAAGAGAGTACATAGACCAAAAAGGTTCTTACAAAGAAGAAACAAACAGATAAATCACACAGAACTTTCTTTTCAACAAACCGAGATAAGCCAGTAGTATGAATGAGACAAATTAGCATATATATTAAGACATTTTTGAAAGCAAGTAATATGGGGAAGTATTTGAACGTCTCCCTATTCTTTATTTCTCTTTCTTCTATTTTGCTCTTTGTTTTGTTTTTAAACATAGGACTCACCTAGTACTTGTGCCATTGTTTGGCCTATTTTGTTGACTAGAGGTCTGAGGGGAAGATGTGATATTTCATGTTTCCCAACACTGTCATGTACCCAGTGAGCACTCGAGAACAGTAGCTTATCCTGTGAGATCAGGAGTCATCAGTCTGTCTTCTCTCTGGCATGGTAACCAGTTGTTCTCGTTGTTAGGAATAATTTTCCAAAGTTAATCACTGCTTAATTTTTTACCTAAAGTAAATTACATGAGCATCATACTTAGCTCCTTGGGGTTTTAGAATATTACATATTATGTACATACATATACATATATAGTAATATGAATAAAAACTCAAGAAACATAGTCAATCAATAAGTCATAGTTAAAATCTCATAGTCATGTATAATTAATAGGAAAAGAATAATAAGAAGCAATCCCTTCTGGACAAATCCCCTCAAGTTAGACTGTAAGAAAAAAGACTGAGAAGCTACCACCCCCTTCAAAGGTCTGTCTTTAACTATCTAAAGATTTTCCCCTACACCCCATTTCTTAAAGGTCTCACCACCTCTCAATCGCACCATGCAGGATACAGAGGGTTTTTTTTTAAGAGAATAAAAAATAATTAAAAAAATTAGAAAACACAGAATTTCAAAAAGCAAAACAATAGGAACTCAACGATGGTTGTTATATTGCGTATTGTTGCCTTCCAAGTAGTTGTTCAGATTACCAGATATAAACATGTAAAATTGGTCAAAATTTAAGCATCAGTCATTCTTTTCAGTAAACCAATAGAAACGTTTTAACACCCAGAGCTTTATAGGAGAGTCACTTAAGGTCCAAGAGGCAGCAGTATTGAATCTCATTTCTCCACGGGGTGTGAGAGCAAGTTTCTTCAGAATTATCACTCAAAAATTAAAATTGTGGTCTTCGTTTGGTCTTCATGAAGAACTTGTTACCTTATTAAACTACTGTAGTGATGCTCAGTAGCATCTCTATACCAGTCTGTACCCATTCCTGTCATTAGTAACGCCTTGCAAAAGATTCATGTTTCCCCACCATAATAATAACTGTGCTTCCCGAAGTCCTGACGAGGTCAGAGGAGGGAGTGTTCTATTTAGGTTAGATCACTTTGAGAACTGTATTGTTTTCATAATTCACATTGTGATCATGTCAGCACCCTGTGCTTTAAGGGAGTGCTGTGCTCCCTTAAAGGAAAACATTGATGACACTGTATAATCTATGCCCTTGCCAACATAGACCAACTCCCTCCCAGATCAACTCCCTTATGCTACAGGTCACATCATAGCCCAGGAATGAAACATTATTCAGACAATTAATTCAGGGAGTGAAACTAATCCTGAGCTCTGCTTTTACTCTTCGTTTCATCTGTTGATCAGAAGAACTTTCTTCTCCACTCACCATATGAGAGTCCCTCTCTCAGAAGGGGTTCTTCAATATTGGCATAAAGTCTAAAGTTCAAAATTTTAAAAATTACTCTCTTGTATCTAAAAATGAAATGCCTAAATTTCACTCTATCCATTTATATGTCCTTGAATCCAAGATCATATGAAGAACAAATGAATAAAAAAGAAAATCTAAATTATTCCAAATTCATGTCAATGGGGTCAGAGCAGAGTTGGCATACAGAAACGTATATTTATAAAATTCATTTGTCCTAATCAATACTAATGGAGTTTTGAAATGTGATTTCTTCATGCTTATATAACCAAACTTGCCAACTTAGATTTTACCCAGAATCCTTTTTAGTTGGTACACAAAGTTACTTTTGTCTTTTTAAAAACAAGGACACTTCCTGAATTTGCTTTGTGATTTAATATCTTAAAATAATCTCCTTCATTGGAACGTTTTAAAAAGCCAAATAAAAATAATATACCTAATATTCAAAAAATGCTATTTTAAACCTTGCATTCATTTCAGTAAAATTTATTTGTTTAAAACTTTCTATCAATGAAGAATAAAGTTCTTAGACATTTTCTGATGTGTAATAGATGTTTAAATGAATGACTTCTAAGTTTTGTCTCCTGAGGTAATACAGGAAGGAATTTATGTAATAATAATATGTTGGCAGTCTTTTATAAAGTTTCACATAAACAGTATCATAATAAGTGGTGTTAGGACGCTTATTTTCAAAATGAGGCAATAAATTTCTGGCTCATTTTAACGGCAAAGCATCAAAACATAAATCTGTTTTGTATTGCTCTCAATAGTAAAATTTATCATTTATTAAGAGCTAATTATATTCTAAGAATTGTATCAATCTGTTACCAAACTTGCATTAAATTAATATAATAACTTTATTATGCAAAAATGGAAGTTTAAATAGGTTAAATGATATCTTTCAAGCGATGTGCTGCGTTTCTAAATGCGGTTCCAAACAGCTCCTGTGGCTTTAATTCTTCTTATGTCTGACAGCTGTGAAATTAGGACACTACAGAACGGTTTCAAAGCACGTTTTCAACATCACTCATATGATACAAGAACTAAAGAAAGATTTCATTTAGAAACATATAAGTGATGTGGTATCTATGAGAAAATAGATATTCATTGCACTGTACCCTAATTCTAGATTCATAGCTGCTGGAAAACTATAGATCTTTACTCTGTTCTTGAAACTCTGTCTTTCATTCAACCTGTATCTCCTTCTCCTTTCATATACAAAACAATAAACATTTCCGTTTTCTTGAGTTCTTCAGGTGTTCCTTCCCTCTGTGGAAGTGTCATTGCCATTATAGAAATGATTTCCATACGTCTGACATTTCCTAATATCCTTCTTCCTCATGCATTTAGTACTCTGCTTCCAGACTAGCTTTCTAATAATTGTGTTATTTTCCTTATTAAAAATAACTATCACTGCAATGGTTTCCCTTTGGTCATGAAATAAAGACCATATTTCTCATCTTAGTAATTAGGCACAGGCTCAGTGCTCTCTCTTATCTCTGTTACCCTTTATTGTAACTACATACTTTGACCTCTTTGTGCTTTTCTCAAATACTAAGGGTCATTTCCCATTGTTTGGTGGCTTACACTATCCTTGTGCCTGAAAAGAATTAATTATTAATCATAACCTCATCTGTCCTCTAACATCAATCAGAGGTACTACGTTACTAGAGATTGCTTTGAATTTGGCATTGTTTTAGAACGATACTAGGTTGGATTTCTGATGGGTGACAGGACAAAGTACAGACCCTGATTGGTAAAAAAATCAAAACTTATTTCTCACACCTTCAAAGAAAGGAAAGTTACTTTGCAGGTTCACGTGTGGTGGTTGTATGCAGGGACCCGGTAACAGTAAGCTAGAGATGGTTTGAATTTGGCAAGGCAGGCGAGGTTAACTAGGTTTTTCAGGCTGTATGCGGATAAATTAAGCTGCATAAGATGTGGGCTCTGGGGCATAAGAGCTGTTTCTAATTGTCTGTACTAAGCCAGGAGGTAATTATTTGCCCCAATATGAGAAAGCTGGGTAAGGAAATGGTTACAGTATGACTCTAGTGAGGGCCTCAAAGCTGGGTTTTTGAAACGATAAGATAGCACCAAACAGAAGTCAAACAAAACCAAAATGATAAGAAAATACCTGAATTTATCTCTGCATCTATTGATGGATTTGATAGTATTACGTGAATTCCAAAAGAATATCAAATAATTTCAATCCTGGCAACTTTGGCCAGGGCACAGACTATTGCCAGATGGCATATTGTCGTGTTCTCTAGCTGAAAATATCTAGAATATTGAAAGACTTTTCCTGTGCTCTCTGCAGGTAACAGTTCTATAACCTGGCTCAGCAACCATTCCAGAATGGACTACTCTCAGAAGAAGCCTCTGAGTGACAGGAAAATTTCAAGGACTCGCTTCCAGTCTCCCAGGCAATAGAGAAATTTCTCTTCCTCTCTATGTGTCATGATGATCCTTCCCTTTCCAACTTTTCTTTCTTAACCAGTAGTTTTCCTACTTACTGCATTCTCCCGGAGACTCCGTGTTCTTCAGCTTGTCAAAGACTTTTTAATACACTCTAGAACTAAGATCTTACACAAAAGGAGGGTGGGAAGAAGGACCTGGAGAAGGCTGACAATGTGCATCCAGTATTTATTGACGTTTTTGGGCAACAAAGGTTTTATGTTCCTTCTGGCTGGATGTTCACCGATAAAACTTTAAGTATGTGAAATTACTAGCACTGTTGCTAAAATGATAATTCTCAGAGTAACTAACTTTATTTCATTCTTACTCTTTTAAGCATTTAAAAGTTGCTTTTGATCTAAAATAGATTTTCATTTTTAAGTTTAACTTTAGTGACAATAGGAGGATATGTTAATACATGCCACATGGTTTTTGGCTTACTATCCTGGAATACTCTGTGATTAAAAAACTTCCAGCAGCAATAAAATTTTTCAAATTAATTATTTTGGAATATGAAAATCAAACATTTAGTCCTTCAATTCTTTAAAACTGGTATTTTTATTCCTTTTTTTTCCTCTACATCAGTTTTAGAATTTTCCAAGGATTCATAGATAATCCCTAGTGGAGTTTAATTCAAAATTTCCCCGCCAACTTCCAAAAAAAGTTAAAAAATATATATATATATACATATTTACTTGATAGTAGGTTGAGAAAAAGTTAGGCTAGCACAAATATTTCCCTGGCGTTGACGGAGTCCATTGACTTATTTATTTGTTTGTTTGTTTTTAAATGAATTTTATTAGTACATTTTTTACATATATAGCTATCACATTCATCATAGGGAATTTGCTCCTGTACATATCTTAATTCTTTTATATTTAATAATGTGATAAATCAAGCTTACAACCTACTACAAAGAAGGTAAATGGCAGAGAAGTATTTAGCAAGCGAGGGAAGATACACTGGGAGCTCACTTATTTCTAGCAAGCAGACTCACTCTGCATTCCCTCCGTACTGACTGGTACAGGGACTGTTATAAATGTACAAGCTACTCTCAGTCCAGCGCTGATTGTGTTTGTTTTCAGGCAGTTTTAGACTAGTTACATAGCTTATTATAAATGCAAACATGAATAAAATGAGAACATAAACTAATGAAATGTTAGCATAATAGAAAAACTATTTTTCTCCTGAAAAATTTTGTCGAACATAGCAAGAGCAAATGTGCATTCTTTAAAGTTAAAGTGATATTGTCATTTAGGTAGAGGAAGAAACTTAGGGGAAGCTGTAAAAATCTAGAAGGATTCTATCCTTTGGTTGTTTGGCAAACACCTTTAAGTTTTCACTTCACTTGAAGACACCAAAATTGCTAATCATAAATAACAGGGACAAATGTAGCTTATGAATGAAAATGTTGTAGGACTCTATTTACAGGACTGCAAGGCAAAATATGTTTAACTGAATTGAATTTGCATAAGTGTGTATTTATATTTTTTACATAAAACTAAAACATTCAATGTGACATTATATATGCTTCATTTTATGGATCTATACATGTTTGTGTTTTATATTTTTATTTTATTACAATGTTCCACTTCAGTTGATTTTTTTTGTTTGTCCTTTTTGAGACAAGATCTTGCTCTGCAGTTCAGGCTGGCCTTGAGCTAACTTTGTAGCCCAGGCTGCTCTTGAACTTGCAATGATCCTCCTGCTTCAGCCTCCCAAGTGCTGGGATTATAGGTATTCACCACATGTGGCAAGTTCTTTTTTTTTTTTTTTTTAATTTGCACTTATTACTGCTTTTTATCTTGTCAGGTAAAAATAATAAAAAGATATCTGCATCAGAGGACATATTTTTGGTACAGAGGATCCTAATCGCCCTGGATTAACTCACTTAATTACCATTACAACTGTTTTGCCCCCTTTTACTAATAAGGAAATTGAGACATAAAGAAGTTAAATAATTAACTCAAAATATTATGACTTCTAAAATGGTAAAGCTCTGATTCAAAAATGGCCATTCTGTCCCTTGACTCCATAATATGAATCCACATGTATAGTTTATGTTTTTCTATATGAATGTGCTAATAAATCATTCCTTTGTTGATAATAAATCAACATAAAAAAATCAGTTGATAGGTATGAGATTATCCTAGTTTTGCCCAATGAAAGTCAGCCCTAAAATTATACTCTCACAAAAAATTCGTATTCATATCCTGAATCCAATTGCATGGGTGGATTTTCTCTCTAGAATATTCTCCTATCCTCCCTTTTGATATCTCATTCCTAGCCTCTCCTCTCTTACTATTGGTTACTTCTCTACTGCCTGTTCCAAAGTGATGAAAGGTCTCTGACATAATGACACACACTTCTTTCTCCAGAAACGCAAGTGTATTTGCAGTATATATTTACCCAAATTTACCCAGCATGATAATCTGCACAGTCAACAAGAGAAGAACTAGAATAAAAGCACTTTGTGTCAGTTGGTGCCATTTACCCTACTAGGGCTGGGGCTGCCTATTGATCTCTGTACTTGTGTTCTCGCCCACAAAGCCACCAGGCTTCCAATGCACCTGCTCTAAACTGGTTAGATAGAAAGGTATATTTTATCTTCTGTAAGTTTAAATCAAAATTTATTAATTTAAACCCCCAAGAATAAGTTATGTATATGCCACCCTATCAAAATGTAGAGAGTTAGTTTTCTTCATTGACCATAGATGTTCTATTAATGTGATATATTTACCTGAGAAACGCATGAAAAAAAGAATCACACCTTTAGTGATTTCAGTGATCATGGTAAACCTCTTTCTGTTGATCCCTGTGAAACACCAGTGTAATCTGTTGGGCAGTTCACTTCTATAAGAAAAGTACATGGGTAAGAGCAAGCTTGTCTGATGTCTTCCATTTATTTGCTCAACATTTTCTATTCTAAATTTAATAACCATTTTATGGAGTTTTTTTGATGGAAGGTAAAAATGCTTGAAAGTGACCAACCTTCTCTTCAATGGAATATACATCACTGAATTTTAGCTTTCCAACTCCTCCACTAAATAAGTAACTAGTGATGGTAATTTCAAACAATGAATATTTTAATTTAATAGGATGAACTCACTTTTTTAAGCTATTAGCTATTCACTTGTACACATCTTTGCTTGTAAATGTTTTAATGCACACAAAGTATCATTCACATCATCAGGGTATGAGTGTGCTTTTCCCAACTGTCTTACATTTAACTTCCTTTAACCACTGTAAATGCTTCAGATTTACTGGTTTTAAAGTTGGTTTTAGGTGTTCCGGTTGCTCCTTTTCTTTCCACTGAATACAGCCTTAGACTATGGACAGAACGCATGGAGTAGTTCATTGAACTCCATACAGTAAATCAGTAGAAACGGATTGGAGAAGGCCTGAACTGAAATTCTATGAGACAAGCAGTGACTCTTGTCATCTGTGTTTCTTTTGCTGTTTCTGTCTCAGCTCAGCTCACCAGGCGTGGGCGTGAGGCTCAGGAGAATCCCTGCAGTTCTGGCTTGAACATCATGAAAGTGAACACCTAACACCACTCGAACACACTGTGGAAATCATTTGGAAATTTTTGTTCCCCCTTTTCTCTTTTTTTCATGTCCTACCCCCAACCAGCCTCACTGTTCCCGTCAGGCAGAGGCACTGCTCTCCTGCAGGAGCCAACACTCTGTGGAGGGAAAACTGTCCCCTTTCTCCCATGAAGCAGTGGTTCCAAGAGCATTGGATATATTTCATCACTTTTTTCTCCCTTTGCTTCCTACCTATTAGTTCTAGACCCTGGAGTACTTGTAGAAGTCCACACCAGTGTTTGGTAACTAAATCCCATTTTTGCCACCAGAGACACAAGTAAAAGGTGCTTCCAGGCACTCCAAAGCACTGTGAAAGTCACACAGCAAGTTGGGAGGAACTCAGAGAAAATATATCCCCAGCCTCATCTTTCATGGACCTATTCTATTCAGTATATTCAAAGCCTTTGAGAAGTGAATTAACAGATCACCAGCTACTCTCTATTGAACATAAAGAGGATCTCAGGTACCCGTAACGTACTACTTAAAACATCTAGAGAGAATCCAAAATTACCTGGCATGGAAAAAAATTGTATGAAGTCTCAACTGCATGGGGAAAGACAATACTTTCAGGCACCATGGTGGAGCTGATGATGGGTTTTTCTGACAAAGAATACAAAGCAGACATAAAACATTGAATAAAGCAGCTGCAAGCGCTGTTAAAAAAAATAAACAAAAATTCCACCAAAGACATTGAAGGCATAAAGAATGACCAAGAGGAAAATTTAGAACCAAGAAACACACTGATTCACAAAAAATGTTCAGAGTATGGGCTGGAGAAGACAAAGGCGCAGCAGAAGAAGAATCAGCAAACTTAGGCCGGGTCAGTGAATGGAAATTCACCAATCCGAAAAATAGTGATAGAAAAGAGAAACGAACTCCAGTGTTCTATTCTTGTCTGGCAGGCTTGGGAAGTGTCATTTAGATTTCTTATTACTCTGCCAGACCAACGGAAGGATTTGGGAAGGTTACATTGTGCGTTCCGAATAAAGGTAGGATCTCTACTCTTGTTTATTTGCCCAGTGTTAAATGATGACTAAGTCACCTGACCTTATCCCTGTCTCCTCTGAGATTTCTCTTGAAGAGTGGTTCCCTTTGCACGGGCTGATAGTCAGCTATGCATCATCTATGGCATGTTCTGATGGGTTATAAACAGCTAAGATCACGCTCCTCTTTCACATTCCACTGCTGTCTCAGATGACAGGATCTTTCCTATTGCCCTGACTCCATAATCCCAAAGACTAAATGTATGATTTTCCAGCCAAAAGCAACAGTGCTCAATCCAGAGACCCTGTCAGTTTCCTTGGGCCAGACCTCTGAAGAGTTTATCCACTCAGTCACACCTGTGTTATAATATCTCCACGTGCGCCTGTTTGGCTTGGAAAAGAGTTTTGAAAACACGGTCGAAAAGTTTTATTTTCTTAGCTTACTATATGATTTTAGAAATAGCTGTAAGTTCACTCAGGAGTGTTTCATTTCTAATTGGAAGGTATCATACTTCAGTAAAAATCTCCATGTAGTGAAAAAAGCAGAAGTATTTTAATATTTTAATAGTAAAACTTCCCCTTGAACTATCTTATTACTTTCTTTAGTTAAATCTCTTCCTTAAGCCTCAGACAGCATTTCCTATTGATCCCTTCAGTTCTTCAGCCTTGGATTTGAGGTATATCTTCTCTGATTTCCTCCTGCTAAGAGATCCATAGAGTCCTTGGTCATGAACGTTTATGTGATGACAACGAAAATATGAACTAAATGACTATTAATGCTGTTTGTCCTGAAAGCATATGTCACATAAAACACGCTTGCTTTTGTTTTCTGCTAATTTTTATTTTCTAGAGGTTTGAACAAGTAAAAATAAACCTAGACAAAACAAGTTTGCTCCTTGTCACATAAAAAGCTTTAGGGTTTGCACGCATGTCTAGAACAATGCAGCAGTCCTTGAACAGCTTTCAATATCCTCAGTCACAAAAATGCAAGTTCTGTGTGCATCTCCTGCTGTTCTCTTCTGTTCACAGTGCAGCAGAGTACAGCAAGGGGAGAGAGGGCCCCAGCTGTAGAACGCTGTACCATGCTCTGCAGTGGTTGTGTCAGAACGAGAAATGACAGAAGTACTTTGAGGCTGAAGTCTTATTCTATGTGGGAAGTGGGATTGAAGTTCAATACTGTACTTATTCTACTAGAAAAATGTCAATAGGGCTATTTTCTTTTAAAATAGGAATGATGTCACCATTTCATCTTTATTACAGTTCCTTCTATTCTTGAATATAGTGTCACCCCATCAATAATAGTTCTTTTTGTGCAGTATTTCTAGAATTGCAGACCACATGCATTAGAATGATCTGAATCCAATCTCTAACCTACAGAATACAAATTCTTCTGCATATGGCTCATACATTTACACATTTTACACACTCACAGAGGGATTCTTAAGCCAATAGTTATACAATTCCTACCCTGCCCTAGTAGTGGGTAAGCAAAGACAGCAGCGGTCCTGTAAAAGGGATGGCCAGTATCATAAAAGTGACATAGTTAAGGTATAGAGAGCTGAGGAATAGGAACATCTACCAGAGGCTGAGAAAGAAAAAGGACTAGATGACCTGAATACTGGTAATGATTTTAACTGCACTATTAAAAGTCAGCATGAAAGCCAAAACCTTCCATATCAGAAAAACCAAATCTTACATTGCCTAACTGAGGAAACATGGCAGCAGTTATGAATACTTACTGTGTGCTAGGGATATGCTGAGCAGATTGTACTCAATATTTGACTTTAGTTCTTTCAGAGAATTGAAGAGGGTTTGAGTATATCAAGTATGCTATCTGCAAACATGGGGTCAGACTCTAGATCTCAGCTCATGAACTATGTTTGCATTTTCTCTCACAGCGTCTCATTTTCTTCCAAGAGAAAAGGTGGACCCAATCTAATTATGCACGCCCCTTCAAATGGTTTGTGAGTACTTATAGCACAAGTTACACTTTCCCAAATGCTTGCCGTCCAGTTACCTTTTCAATTTTATCTGTGAAAGAAGACCTATAATTCTCTAAAATGTAATGCCTTGACCTTACCCACAGACCGAGTGCAAAGTATATTATAATAAAATGAAATGGCTAGAAAACATTCAGATGTAAAGTTGGAAGAGAAGAGCATAAAATATTGTTAATTTCTTGCTCCACATTGATTCAGGGCTGGGGATATAGCACAGTGGAAAAAGTGCCTGCTTGGTTGGCACAAGGTCCTGAGTTCAATCCTTGGTACTGCAAAATAGAAATTGAAAAGGATTTATTCATATTTTTCTAATGAAGAATTAGAAGCCGTAGTGGTAACTTAATTGTACATTCAGTACTGTGTAGGACTCTGGAGCAGCTTCCTTCCTCATTATCTTGGGAGTGCTATTTGTGTGTGGGCTATGTACATATGCTTCAGCCAGTCATTTGTCAAGTCATTTATATTTTCTATTTCCTACAAAACTTGTCATTTATTTATGTTTCCCTGAATGTATGAGACCAAAAATTCTTTCCTTCCCCCATATGCTCTATAGCAGACTTTAAACATAAAGACTAAGTAGTTCCGTGTTAGCTGCCTATGTGTCTAACAAGAAACCAAAAATTTTATTGTTTGGCTGAACTTCCACTAAATTCTGTATTTCTCACCAAATTTATTCTCCTTTCTTTTATATATACAATACTTGAAATTCTATGCACCCACATTCATTGTGCAATTCATGGATACATTTGTATATACTGTTTTACCTGCCTAGAAGTCTTTTACCTATCTATTAAAAATTTCAGGAAACTATTTAATTTTGACTTCTCTGCAACATAGTTTTTATCCCAACCTCATCCTCTAAGCAGAATTAGTCACTTCCTCTCCAGTCTTGTGATTACCTGAGTCCATCACTACACTGCTGTTCTCCATTTGCGATGCTTCTCTGTGCACCTGGTTTGCTTTCTCGTTTTGCTTGGGGGACACCCTTTATCTGCCTAGTTCTCCCTTCATTTCTCCACAAACCATATTAGTGCTTGGCAGAACAAGTGTCTATTGAGTAAATCTCCACTCCTAAAGATTTTCTTGAAAACTCAGACATTTTCAGTGCAGTTGTCTTCATAAAAATGACAATCATCTGTTATTTGAGAAAGAATCTACTTGACAGGTATCAACATGTCAATTAAAAACAGCATTAATTGTTGCATGACATTGTCACCAAAATGAGAACTAATAGTATGACATAGTATTTCAACATTTCAGAGGCTTTTTCATGTACATGACTTATTTTGGTACTACTAAGGCATATATTCTTTACTTATTGCCACTGGGGAGATAAAGATCCCACAGTTGTTAATGATTTGCTCAGTATGACTTCTTTGTTTATTTTTTACTTTTATCCTCAAATTTCACATTCATCTCAGTTACACAAAAAATAATCATGATGGAAATAATTATAAAGGAAAATTATGAATGAATAATTATGAATGAAAAACAGCGAGGTTCAAAGAACAGGGATGAATTTTCCTTTTTTCAGGAATCCTCAAATTGAAATTTGATGTGTGTATTCTTAAAGCTATTTATTACAAATAAATTACATGTCCACAGACTTTATTTTTTTAAATGTACACCTCATCTGAGATCCTGAGAGGTGAGTATGAGATCACTATTGCTGAGTGCTGCTACACAATATCAAAAGACTTATAGGAGAGATAATTTACAAGCATTTGTTAAAATAACACTGATATTCCCTTTTACAAAGAAAAATAAACAGAATATGAAAATAGATCAGATTTTTAAATACATTTTCTAATGCTTATGCAAACATGCATGGATGATTTATGTACAACTTATAAAATTTTTCATAGAAATACAATGAAAAACTGTTTACATGTTGGAATTTCCATTAAGAGATGAAAATGCATTTAGAAATTATTATGTTACTGTTACTGGACATGGCCCTCTGCCTATTTTCATTAATGTTACAAGAAAAATCACAAACATTCACTATGACATATGCATTCTGTGTCTCATTTAGTGCAAAAATGTCTTATTAGAACATGAATATTAATTATTGCAGCCTGGATTTTCTGAGGTTCTTTTTAAAGTAAATTACAGTCTCATTTTCTTGCTGATTTTTTATTTTATGGATAAAAGTAAAACAGAATTTCATAACGATAATTAACACAGAACAATAGTTAATACATTGAGTATAGTTACCTTTAAAGTAGTTAAAGTACAAGATAGAGGCACAAAAAATTCCCCAAACAATATTAGTACACAACTTTCTTTTTACTGAACTAAGAGCAACCGGTACTGTAGTATAACTACCTTGTATTAGTTTTCCTTTTCTCTTCCTTCCTTTTCCATTTCTCCCATCCTAGTTTCTTTCTCCTTTAAACAATTTCTTCCTTTTTCACAATCCCTTGTGCATTTTGTACCTTATTTGCTCTCTCAGTTTCTCACATCAGGGAGTCAATACAATGTTTTATCTCTGGTCACTCACTCAGTTTTTCCTCATAGGTACCCTACAGCCATACATGCCCTGCAATGTCTGGCCAGAGCTGCACTTTTAAGTAACCGAATTATCAAAAAGCATCATTTTTAACATTAGCTAGATTCTTATTGCTAAAATTATTCAGAAACTATTGTCCAAACAAAATAAATATGACAATGAATTCCGCTGTTAGTGAGAGAAGGAAACTTTCCTAAATGTCTGTTTTTTACTCCAGAGTCTTTCCCAAAAACAGTCATTTCTGCCGTGCTTTTTTTTTCCCTGGGGTTTTATATATCTACGTCTAAACGATGATGGTTCTCAAATCCCCGGGACAATGGAAGGCAGACACACACACAACAAGACGGCTTATCGGTATCTTCCTGCATTCTTTCATGCCCATCACTACCCTGGTGGTGAGATCAAAGTCACAGAAGGGAGTGGCTCATTTGTTTTGAGACTGGATTCAGGATTTTGTTGTTTCATTGGGTTTGGGACTGTGTGTCATGTTTATTTTTATTCATTTAAATATAATTTGTTCTCTTTTATTTTAAAGAGATAAAAACAATATCAAAATTACAACAATGAAGACAAAAACAAAACAATCTTGTTTATAATTTATTCTTTAAAACAGTTGTAGACTTATGGTAGAATTAAACTGAAAGTACAAAGATTTCCCATTTACACTAATCTCACACTCACAGCCCCTCCCAGCCAACCCCCACCAGAGTGGACATGTGCTGGAACTGGTGCTTATACATTGCCACATCATTATTGTTCAAAGTGCATAATTTGCACAAGGCTCACTTTTGATGTTGTGCATCCTATAAACTTTGACAAATGTCTAATGGCCTATGCCCACCACTATAATATCACACAGAATAATCTCCCTGCTCTAAACATCCACTGTACTTCACCTGTTTATTCATCTTTTCTCCTCTGGTAATCACTGATATCTTTACTACATCCATAATGAGACTTTTTCAGATTGGCATGTAAGTGGAATCATACAATCTATCTTTTCTCAACTTTCTCACTCATCTCTCTTCAGCATTAAATAATATTCCTCTGTCTGGGTGTACAATAGTTTATCCACTCATATACTTAGGGGAATCTTAGGTGCTTCCTAGTTCTAGAAAAAATGAATAATAAGCTATAGACACCATATATAGTTTGTCTTTCATTTTTTATTTTAAGGATAATAAAAAACAACACAGAATTTTAAAACAAGGTGCTAAAAAATTAACAATGTTTATTATGTTGCATATTATTATCCTCAAAGTAGTTTCTCGGATTACCAGATATAGGCATATAAGATTGATCAAACAATGTAAACAATTACTCTTCCTTTCAATGAACTAATAGAAATTAGTAATACAAGTATCTCAGCTACCCTAAATCTATATATCCCTGCCTTCCTTTCTCCTTTCCCCCACCCCAGTTGTTCTTCCCCTGGTATTTTTATGCAATGGAGGATTGCTAAGCTACAAAGAAACATAAACTTGAGACTTTCATAGGTAAACAGATGCAAGTAGAGAACATACTCATAAGTGAAATAAATCAAACTCTCATATGTAAACATCATATTGTCTCCCTAGTATAAGAAATTGGAAGTGTAAATTCAGATAAAAAAGATACAGTAGATGTTGTGAAATGGAAAGAAACTGCTCAAGTATAGTTTTTTATGTGATCATATGCTACTTGGTAAATACCCAGAAGCATGATTGCTGAACCATAGGATAAAAGTATGTTTAATTTTGTAAAAAACTGCTGCTAAGCTCTCTTCCAAAGTGCTATACCATTTTGTATTCCCACCAGCAAGTATAGCTTCAGTTGCTTTAAATTCTTATTAGCATTTCTTGCTAGTATTCTGGGTTTTGGTTACTCTAGTAGAAGTGAAATAGAAGTGAAGCAGTATCTCACAAGTGTTTTAACTTGAGGAGCATTTCTTGTATGCTTATTGTCATCTATTTATCTTCTTTGATGATACATCTGTTTAGATGGTTTTAAAGTTATCACTCTTATTTAGGCCCTTAGGGATTTTCAGATGAGCTCTCATGAACACATAAACATAGTAGTTGTAGACCCTCTGTTTTATGATTGTTAAAGGAATATATGAATATCATAGACAATTTGTTTAATAACTGTCTTAGTCACTTTTCTCTTGTTGCTGAGACAGAATACCCAAACCGAAAGTAAAAGGAGGAAAGGTTGACTTGGCTCACAGTTTGTAGAGGTTTAAGTCCACGATCAGCTGGCTCCAAGTCGGGGTGGCATGGTGAGGGGCAACAGTTCGTGGCAGCTGAAGACAGCAAAATCAACCAGAGTATAAGGGAGGAGTAAGCCTCTTTTCCTCCCTGATGTTGTATGCAAGATACCCAACCGAGGTTGGGTGTAGCACACCCCAATCCCAGCGCTAGACAATGAACTCACCACAAACTTGACATTCAGCTCCCTGAAAACTCTGCCTCCATGACTGCATGATGCTTTGCAGAGACAGTCATATGCAAACCATAACAAAAATTAAAATCAGATTCATCTATAATCTTATCTCAAATAGTGGACATAATTTTGCTTTCTCCGCATCTTCATACCTCTGCCTGTTACCTCTAGCCTGTCATGAAACTTACCTGCCCATTGGTACTAATTAAGTCACAATGCCTTTTATAATAAAAATTACTGTGACTCCGACCCCATCATTCCATTTTTGAATGATCACTTTTATCTCAGCATCACCTAGACATTTCTTTATGAGACTTCTACTTGGTGAGAATGTCTTCCCTTTCCTGCTCTCTCCTGTTCTCAGCAATGCCTTTCCGCTCTTTCTAAAAGGAAATATAATTTAAAATAACTTGGGGCTACTCTGCTAATTTAGAGCCGGTGTCTTTTTATATGGAAGTGTTCTCTTGCATAGATCTCAGCAGAGGCTCTTACGGCTTCCCTCTATTTCCTGCTATTAGTATGCCTCCACAATATGACTGTTAGCAATTTAAAAATTAATTAAACTGCAATATGTTTTGTGTCAGGTTAAGACAGGGTGGACTATCTTTTGCTTTGCCTTTGTTTAAAAAAGCATCATGATAGTGTGAATATATGTCTAAAATATACTCTATATCATAACATATATATCACATATGGCTTTAGATCTGTTTCTAGTGTAGAACTCTTGCATTCAGAATGTTTCATGACCCGGATGTGTCCATTTTCTTCGGTGTTCTTTCTGCTTCTGTATAGGCTTATACCAGTGGTACAAGCTGTACCTGGCCTGTTTTGGTTTCCACTTTGTTCCTGTATTTGTAAAGTTCCACTTGCTCACCAAAGACACCCACTCTACATGATACGTGGTATAAAAGTAACTTCCTACACTAGCTAGGCACTCAGACTTCGGAGTCTGCAGCTCCTCTAAGCCCGTCAACCTAATAAAGCTTGGTTCCTGCCACTGCTCCAAATACCAATAGGTTTCTTTGCTTCCATTCTATCTAAAATTGTTATGACACATCCATAATGTATAAGTATTTTCTGAGAATCAGATGTAAAATCGTGTTGGGACTCTCTTTCAGATGTCTCAAGTTTTCATACAAAGACAGGTTTGTTTGTTTTTTTTTTAGTGAACTTTCATTGCATTGTCAACAAGACAAAATAAAACTAGGATCAAATTGACCAGAATTTTTCTCATCTGATCATCCTAGGAAATTTCTTGAATGTACTAGGACATGTAGTTAAGTATTATAGGTATGCAAAATTAATAATTAAAGTATATATGCAGAAATCTAAGACTGATTTTTTAAAATGTGTTTCCACAACTAAAAGTCTATAATGACCTAGTAGCACAATTTAAATAACATAATTTACCAAGGTAGGCACTGGGGGAATTGAAAAATAATTGTTTATTTTGCTTATTCAGGTTCCATGCTATATGATCAAAGCTATCCATCACAAAAGTGAGGATATGCAGAAGAAAATTTTAAAAAATACAATTTAGAAAAGATTATTAAAAATTATCTCTAAGACTTAGGAATGCTATCTCAATCATTTAGGGAATTAACAAAGAGAACCTTTTACTTTCAGGATTGTCTTTAATACATCGGTGTGTACATATGAAAATAATACCAGCGGGCCAGTGGTTTGATACATGAAGCTGCACAGATAAGAGAAGGGACCTCACAGAGGACAGTGTAGGAGGCGTCACCTGAAGGCAAGGTTATATTGCTGTCCAGGCTTAGGCCTTTCTTTCCCCTCAGTTCTCTCTCAAATAAACGAAAAGTTTTTATCGAAAATGCACTCTCTGTGTGATGAGTGCATATCCCTTTACTCTGAAAAGGCACCGCATAAGTGAAGAATTATTATCTTTTCATAGGTTTGCACATTACCTCGGCAAAAGTAAATTCAGTTAGATCATGCTGTGTTATGAAAAAGGCAGCCAATTTAGAGAAATAATGCCAGGCACAAAGGGAGGGTATGAAATAAAAGCAAAAAAGAAATCAAGATCAAGTGATCCGAACAGTGTCACTTCCTTTAAAAATTTTTCTTTAAAAGTATAGGAAAAATCCTTACTAGAAACAACAGTAAAAACATAGAGAGCATTCTGAAAATATTGGTCTCTGAAAACAGACTTATAGATTAAATGCATTTCATACCCTCAATTTTAAATGTTCTCCTTTTTAAAATCCCTCTGTTCTTTGGTATACTAAGGCTACCCTATACATTATTAAAAATTAATATATTTATTAATCACGTTCTCTGAAATAGTTAATGCCAACAACAAAGTATTTAATATATGTAGAAAGAAAAATCATATACTCTGAAGATTTAAGAACTAAGACAAATACTATCAATAGAGCTTCTGGTAAATAAATATGGGTGGACTAGGGAGATTGGACTGTTCCCTGACTTCCAAATGCAGATGCATAGAGACCAGATAATGGCATAGTCCTTCACTCAGTTCCTCGTACTGGGTCTCAGACGCCCGTACCATACCTTTCTAATGAAAACATGTACTTTAGCATGACAGTAGCCAGCTGTGCCTCTCAGTCGCTCTGCTGGGGAATACAGGAAGCAATCTTCATGTTCACCCGCTTGATACAATGCAAGCAAGTGAACACACACGTGTCAGAGCATAAATGGGTGATTTTTACGTGTCCTGTTACATTTGTGTGTATTTATAATTTTTTATTAGATGCTTTCTTTTAATTTGTCTTGTAGAATTAGCCCAGGACAATGTCACATGAAAATCAACCTTTACAACTTTTGGAAGAGGCTGAAAAGTGAGTTATCAGGTGACACCTGTCAGTGGTAACTTGTAAGTTGGTGATGTAGCCCAACAAGTTAGCACTGCCTGAAAGACAGGGATATGATGGATGGAGAAGCACAGAGTGAAGACCTTGATTCAGATGAGGTAGAAAACAGGAATGTATATAAATATTTAACTAGTCAAAATACTACAAAATGGTCGCATATACCTGAGCTATACAATATTAGAACTAGGTCAGAAAATGTTACTAGTTTCTTGGCAAGGTGAAATCTATACCGCAATTAAATATTGGTCATTGTTTGTAGCAGACATTGTGCCACAGGATGTTTTGAAATATGTTAAGAATGAAATACAGGACACCATTCTATATGCCTCAATAGTAATATTAAAAAATATATTCATCATGACACCTCATGATCTAAATTAAAAGCCTTCATAGTAGGACTTTATCATTCTAATTATCAGAAACTAAAGCATTTATGAAGAAGTGAGAGATGAGATGTTGAGATTCTTAAAACAATAACAACACTCAAGAAAGTTGGGCCTGCAACCGCATAACTTAGTAGGCTGAGGCAAGAGGATCTCCATGAGTTTGAGGGTAACCTGAAGTACATAGCAAGAGGCTGTCTCCAAAAGGCAAAGAAAGAAAGGAAGGAAAAGGGAAAGGGAAAGGGAAGGGAAGGGAAGGGAAGGGAAGGGAAGGGAAGGGAAGGGAAGGGGAAGAAGGGAAGGGAAGGGAAGGGGAAGAAGGAAAAGAAAGGAAAGGAAAGGAAAGGAAAGGAAAGGAAAGGAAAGGAAAGGAAAGGAAAGGAAAAAAGGAAAGGGGTTTGGTTTCCTTTAGAATTGCCTACTTTTGGTGACAGAAAAAAACACCAAGAAAGAAAGCAAAAGTTGACTGTTATTTGCTCATTTGTTGAAAGCTTTATTTTGAACTATCAAGCAATTTATGCACTGTCAGAGTACATGACAAAGGAGGAAGAACTCACATCAGTACGTGGTTGTTGAAGTTTGGGCAACATATGCCAAGGGAACCTTTCACATACGGTACAAAAATACATGCCCTGGTAGATGTGAAGACATTTCACACCCTGAATTTAGAAATGTAACCTGGAATTCAACCACCAGGTCTTTCTTCATGCAGTACTGATAATATGATTTTGTCAACAGATTGTTACACCTATTTCAAAAAGGAACCCAAATGTCACATTAGACATTTGGTTTACTAGTTACCAATTGATGTTACAATTGCTAAAAATTGACCATCACAGGAAATATTTGCAAGAACAAAGCCAAAAGTCCTGAAAATAGGACAATCTTTAGATTCTAGAAAGATAGAACATTGGCTTCCCACCGGGCAAAGCAAGCAAAGTAGTACTGATACTGTTCACACTACACCATGACGATGAGATTGACTGAGCATGGTGGTCCACACCTGTAATCCCAACTCTTAGGAGACTGAGGTAAGAGGATCCTGCGAGTTCAAGGTCAACCTGTGCTACACAGTGAGTTCTGCGCTAGCCTGGACTACATTATGGTGAAGAAAACCAAAGTAATATTAACACTGTCAACGTTACACATAAGATTGATAGTGAGACCAGGCATGGGGATACACACCCGCAATCCCAGCACTGAGAGGCTGAAGCAGGAGGATCCTGTAAATTCAAGGTCATACTACGTAGTTCAAGGTGCTACATAATGAGTTCAAAGCTACCCTGAACTAAATAGTGGGACCTTTTCTCAAAACAAACAAAGAAAAAATATTGATAATGAATCCCCAACACAAATGAAACCAGAAACTGTCACACTTTACAACAAAATGAAGGCAGGGTACATGTAATTGACAAGTTGTGCAGCAAGTATGATGTCACTCAAAACGTAAAGAGTTGGCCAATGGTTATGTTTTACTCAATCCTAAATGTCAGAAATACATAGTTTCATAGTTTACAAAGATTCTAACAATCACAAAATGCCATGGAGAAATTTTATTAGAGGTTTGGGACTGGAATTGCCAAATGATCAAGTACAAGAGAGGAAGAACAGTACGTATCTGCCCAAAGAACTCCTCAAAAGAATTTTGGAGCAGACCAGTAAACAGATAGATTAAACGCCACAAGAACCTCCTAAGACAACAAGAAGATCAGCAAGATGTCAAGTATGTCCTACTAAAGACAGGAAAACGAAACATGTGCTGCCAGTATGAACTGGACTCATTTATGTATGGCACACGCTGTTGTCATGTGTAAAGTAAAGATTATTTCTGTGATAGAGTTTTGTTTGAATTTTCCTTGTAGTTCACATAGGAATTCATTTCTGCTGTTACTTTTTTCAAATCTTTCAAGTAGGTGAGCAGTTGATGTTGAACATGTTGCTACCTATATATCTACAGAATCATTACATATTTAAAATGTAATGTTTTAGTCTGTTGGTATTTTATTTTCCTGCTATGTACACATCATTCAATATAATAAACTCTTTAACTTGAAATTAATGAGTAACCAATAGAAATACTCCTAAAAAGTAAACGTAGGCATCACACTTGTCCATAGTGTGCCTTTTCTAAAATTTTGCCATGATTCTCCTTGGAGGGCTGGTGTAGAAACCCCTGGGATTGGAGAGTAGGTCCAGGTGTGTCTTTCTCATCACTGGATGAGGATAAGATGCATAAGCAGGGGGAAACACCTGTCTTGTTAGCAGAAAGCATAGAATGCTCAGGCCTCTGTGCTGTAGAAAGTTGACAGCTGTGCATTCTAGCTACTGCTAAAGTAAAGAACACATCTTGCAAATAACAGGACAATGACAACGCCATCTTACTTTATTATTGCCTGTTTCTAGTGGAAAGTTTTATGTATAGGAAACACAATAAATATGTGTTGACAGAGTGTATGTGTGATCGCTGTCGGTGGTCGCTAACCTCCAGTTAGAGCTTTTCTTTTGTGTTAGTGAAGCGGTTTGCATGGTTCTTTATCGAATTAGCTTGTTTCTCCTTCTCCAACCTTCATTTCTCATTTTCTCTTTCTCTGTCACTGCTGCTCCTTTGATTAATTATGTCAGCTAATCAGCTGGACTCAGAATCTCCCATCCATAACTGATATTAACTGAATTCCAATGGCTTTTACTTTGGTAATGAGTTCTCAGATATCAAGAGACTGAATAAACAAATGGACAATGACAAGTTAATGCACGAGTAAAGAACTCTGCCCCACAGTTTCTGCAAAAATCGCCCTAGAAATCAATCCACAGCCTCTGCGGTAATTGGCTCAGAATGGTCAAGGACGAATCAACAACTGCCAGCTCCCTTCAGGTTTGCCCCTATTTCCTGCTTCCAGCTTAGAAACAGCAAATGAGAGACAGGTATTTTCCACAGACCAACACAAAGTAGGATCTGGTTCTCTTGGTCTGCCTCTACTTTCCTCATATCAGTAACTTCCACTGGAGCAAAGCTGAAACCTTCCTTTCTTTTTCTTCCCTATAATGTTTTCCCGCTCTCTTTAATTATCTGCAAAAAGAAGTCATGGTAGGTGCTATCGCAAGCTGTAAATATACAACCTTTATCTGTCTTCATTTGTATAAAATTCATTTACTTCTATGCTACCACTCCTACTAGTATTTGTACTGTATGATTGTTATGTCTAACAATGTCTTGGGTCTTTTAAAAAACTAAATCAATAATAGCCAAACACTGGGTAGGTAATTCCTTTCATTCTTGATGGATGCTTGAGGCAAATGACAATTTATCAGGACTGACATAGGAAGAATCCCACATCATTTTGCAAACACTTGATGGTACTTGGCAACTCTCTGAGTTCTGGATTATTGAAATGACCTTTTCTGAGTAGTTGTTCTTTCTCTGTCTCTCAGTGGAAGTCATTTCCTTTTCCCACCTCTTCATCTGTTCAATTTCTTCAAAATGTCACTTACATTTTTTAGAATTATTTTATATCATATTTAGGAGTATGGAAGCATTTAATTTCTCCCTTTATTTAACATGTAGCCACAGGTGGATAACCTTAACCTTAGAGAAAGAATTTAAGTGGCTTGAATAGTAGGTGTCAGACTGATGGTATGGATCTGCCTTCCCTGATTTTAAAGTCTACTTGCTTTCTTCTGTATGACATGACTGCTCATATGGCTACCCCTCATTTTTGTCTCCTACATGTGGATAATCATCTTTTCTTTATGCCCAGTATTTGAAGAATTCAGATTGAAGATACTCAGTATGGGTTTCATGGATGACTGAAGTAAACAGTTCTTGTTTTGTATTTATTTATTTTTAAATGTTTTCAGAGAAAGAAAACATTTTTATTAAAAACCTTTACTAAAATACCTTTATCAAGTTTGAAAGGTATACTGGCAAGAAGCCTTAGATTTCAGTAGCTGTCATACTTTAAAGAGAGTTTTATTGAGAATTAGAATAGGAACTCAAAATGGAATCCATGCATGAGTCAGCGAAGAATCAGTGAATCAGTGTGATATGATGGACGGTAAGAATTGCGGGTGGCTAACAACTTCTGTAATAGCAATGCTTCATCCAATGTTTATAAAATTTTTCACATGGAAAAGAAGACATGAAACTGGTAACACAACAGGCAAAATCTTACAGAAGACAGGTGTCATTCATAGATTCGCTTTTTGTGAAGGAGACAAAATTATTCACACACAAGCAGTATAGCTCTCTCTCCAACCTAAAAGAATTTTCCTTTGCCAAGTAAATTATTCAATCATCTTGGAAAAGTTTAAACACCTCTGTGCTCCCTAAATTGCACTCTGTCTCTCTAAAACATGTCTTTTAAAATTTTATCATTTTCCTGCTTGTCATTTTACTTTTATGTCTACTATGCTTTGAATGTGCCTCTTGTGAAATCCAGGAGTGAGAACCGTGAGACATGATTAGGCCATAAGGGCTTCTCCCTGAGTAAGATTCAGTGGCATTAGGGACAGGAAGTTCTCCCCTGTTGCCCTTCTGTGTGCTGTCATAGGAAGACACATTGTTCCACCCTGCTGGAGGGCCAGGTCTCAGGCTGTCAACCAATAGAACTGTGAGAAATAAATTCTTCCTCGTTATTTAAATCACCAAGCCTATGGTATTCTATCATGACAATACAAATGAATTAAGGCAGTTTCACATGAATAGATCCCAAATAATTGAGTTTTTAAAAATATAATTTGTATAAAACATAAAATATACACATTATTTAGTGGTTTCCTTTGCATATTGAGATACATCAATGATTATGTGTATTGCTAGGTTTAATTCCTTTTCATTACTTTATAATGACTTATAGTACATATCATCAAATTAACGTGCAGGGTGATGCTACCAATTAAAAGCATTCTTAACAAGAGCATATGGGAATTTATTACTCATCTATTTTCTGAAACCTTTAAAGTTAGACTTTGTATAATCAGTATGGTAGGTGTGAATTAGTCCTTTTTATCTTTTTCAAAATGTACTTCCCTGATGACTAATGAAGCTGAAACTTTTAAAAATTAGTTTTCTTCCCCTGTGGAAGATCTTTAAATGTCATTTGCCTATTTTTCTACTTAATCATTTGTACTGCATGTAAGTCTGTAGTCCACTTGGACTCGCTTTTTGTTCACAGTGTGAATTTTCTTCAAAACTTCCACTAATACAAGTCCATACCTTCTCCATTCGTTTAAAATTATAACTTCTGCCACATATATACTCTTCAAATATATGTGTGTGACAGGTTATAGATCATTTACCTTCGTTTGTCCCTCTACACACTGCATCTATTATAACTTATAAGATATCAGCATATCAGTTCATACCTTACAAAGCATATACATTGTCCACTTTTAATCATTCTATAGTTATTTCTGGCCATGTTTTCCTTAAAAATATTGCAATCCAATTACCAAATTCAATAAATAATAATACTGGAATTTTCCTTTGAAAGTATTTATTCTACAGTTATGGGGAGAATAGCTGATAACTTACAGGTATAAATATTTCATCTTTGAAAATATTTCAATGAACATATAGTAATGTCATTAATGTTTCATAATTAATGCTGAATAATTTTTCTCTATATTTGTCATACATATTTTATTGTACATTTTATTTCTGCACCTTTGATTTTTAGATAAATCATACATATTCATAACTATACACAGATGCTGTTATAAATTTAAAAAATTATAATTTTTGAATACTGGTTGTGTAACAGATTAAAGTTTGCATTTCTTTACAAATTCTTTGCATGACAGTATTCTTAAGTTCCTTAATTTTTTAAGGAAAACATGTATATGCAAATCACTGAATTATAAACAGATAATGGGTGGATATTATGGTTTATAAACCATACTTTACTAAAATTCTTTTCTTAAAAGGATAACCTTTTTGGTTTTCTGATACATGACACAAACACTTGTGAAACACACTTTGAGGTGCAAAACAAAGTGTGAAGTAGTAAATGCTGGTCAAGTGCATGGTCAGTGTGAAGTACTGGGCCAGCTTCTCTGAGCACATTAAATCACCAGCATCTGCTGGGTAGACGCTGTTATCCTCTCCAGTAAAGCTAAAGCTTCAAAAATCAAACATCCCTCATAGCTTGCTTATAGAGAACATGACTTTTAATACATGTATGCTTGATTTACTCGCAGCACTTGATGCTGTTTTGAATTATTGTTAAGGAACTATCCAGTGCCTCAAGAAACTCCTGACTTGAAGTTGAATGGCACTGTTCTGAACCAAAGACCTGTGATGCTTGATATCTAGTATTAGTGTTCAGCATAAAGATTATTTTTTATTTAGTTCCAGACCTGTGAAAATATCTCCCAGAAGTTACGTTTCTTAGATTAAATTTGAAAACAAGGAATTTGCAAATATAATCAATCATTAAATATAAATAATCTACTCTTATGGTTGATACATTGTGTCAACTTGGGGAGTCTAGAGGTTTGGCCAGGTGCTTACTTTGTATACATCCTGAGCCTGTGGGAGAGCAGCGCATGGACATTATGGGAGTGCTACATGCCCCCTGGGTGGGGGTAGCCTGTTTACAATGTAACAGAGAAAAAGAGGCTGCTTGCAGCCATTCCTCTCTTTTGCTGGTTGTTTTTGCTGTGCTCTGTTGCAAAGAATATTTGCCCTCGGCCGTGTGCCACTCTGCCTCAGAACCAGCCAAGTGTGGACTGAAACCTCCACACACCATAAGCTAAATAAACCTTTCCTTCCTTCATTTTGAGCATTGGGTATTTTGTCTCAGCAATGAAAGAAAAGTAACCAAGACATCTATGTAATTTAATTTCACATTTGACTTGTTCTCATGTCTCTGCCATCCCCCAAATTTTTGTCTGATTCTAACAGGTTTTGTTTTTCTTTCTGTCAAGAACTGAATTTCTGAGTTTGTTATGGCTACCAACTAGCATCAAAGTGATAACAATTATAAAACTATTACATTAACATGTTCTGGTTGAAAGGTCACAACAGAGAGAGAGAGAGAGAGAGAGAGAGAGAGAAAGAAAGAAAGAAAGAAAGAAAGAAAGAAAGAAAGAAAGAAAGAAAGAAAGAAAGAAAGAAAAGGAAGAACACAGCCTGGCCTAACTTCTACTTCTCTTATATGAATTTCTGAGGGAAAAATCTTGTTTTTTCCTTCCACACTAGCTTATGGTGTTAATACTGATTCATACAGTTCAGGAGTTTAATCTTGTATTTAACATTTCCCTGAGTATGTGGCAGATTTCACAGATAATAAGAGATACAGCTTATACAAGACTTAAAAAGGAAAACTTTCCAGCCACATGTCAGGTATCAGACACAAATGCCAGTAACACCATGTATCTCTTGTTACTGGCAAAATTATGCTAGGATTAAAATAAAAATTATACATATTACAGTTAAGCAACTCCAGATGAGAATTCTGATACTTCTCCACTGACTTGCAACAAGTTATGTAAACTGTTTTTTAAATCTGCCAAGTATTTTCTTTTATTGAATGCATTATATAAAGTTATGACAAGAACTGTTATGTTATTCCAGGCCATCTTTCTATGGACTAACCCTACAAAAGAAAATCAATATTCCCTTCTATGCTTCTTTTATTGTCTGACAGTAAAAACTCCCCCATCTCCCTGAATTTATTATGTATCAATAAAAGTGGGCATGGCCATGAATAAACCCCCGAGTGACACCTGTTTGCATGGCTCGGTATTGTCAGACTGTGAGCAGCCTGGCTCTAACTTTATGGAGTTTGTGCTCATGCATTGTAATCCAATTCTGATCATTGTGTCAGCTTTCACCTTTGGGCTCTAAGTCCAAGAGCCCAGCTTTGTTTCCTAGGAATGTGAAACCTGAGCCAGTAACTAACTTCTTGGACCATTTTGTGTTCTCAACTCCATTATAGGAACAAAAACTGAGAGTAAACACATTAAGTATCAGGTGAGACAGAGCATAAAACCAGGCTTACCACAGAAGCTCAACATATTAGAGTAATCTTAGTCATCAAAAGATTCTTCTGGATAATGGGTTTGTTTTTAACAGCCTGAACCATAACAAACAAGACCATGAGTTTTATTAAGAACTAGATAGAATAAGAAGCCTGCCATTTTCCTACCTTGCCTTTCTATCAGACATGATTCATCATTAACTGTTCCCTTCCTTACTGAACTGAGATGTGCTTACATATTCCTTTTGAGCACTACACCCCAAGCCAACTCTTCTAAGCTAATTGTGATTAGCTTGTCTGGGAAAAAGCAAGAGCTATACCACAGAGCATGAATCATTGTCCAAAAAGTACAGATCTACTTGGGGTATAGCAAAAGAGTTAGAATGAGGGCCAGAAGTTTTGTATGACAAAGTCAGATATTAGGTGTGAGGAGTGGCTGAGCTGGAGATCAATCATATGTGTGGGGCTAGAGGAACGCCAGCCCCAAGAAAATGGAGATCCTGAGGCAAGCCAAGTAAACAAGTTGTTAGGCAGAGGGATTTCCCCTGCTATCAATTTTCCCAGTGTATAAAAAACATGCTGCAGTTGTTGAATGGTTCCTTTTCTCCCACCAAGAGAAGAGGCTCCACCTGACCTCACCTCTCTGCATTCTGACTTTTGTCCTCGTTTCTTCCACCTCTACAGTCCTCCTTGGAGGAAATTCAAGAGCTGTGTTGGATGTGGCAGTGAGAAACATTTCAATAGGAAGCAAGTGTTCCTATAAAACCTGATTGAACTACTTCTGGATTAGAAACGGTAAGCCTGTGTGCTATTTTGAGTGAGATTAAACTGATAAACATTGTGTTTGAAAATACAGAAACCCTGCAGAACAGAAAAAAAATATTTGCAAATCATACATCCTATAAGGGGTTGCTCTCTAAACTATATAAGGAAATTCTGCAATTCAATGAGGACAACACAAACATTTCAAGTTATAAATGAGGAAAGAAAATAAATAGAGAATGCTCCAAAGAAGATACCTAAATTGTCAATAAGCATATAAAAAGATATAGTAACATCACTAATCAGAAGATATATTCAAATCAGAACTGAGATATCACCTCATATCTATTAGGATGATCACTGTCAATTGAGAATAATAAATGTTGGTGATAATGCAGAGAAATTGGAGTCCCAGCACAATGTTGATGGAAGTGTGCCCGGTGTAGTAATTATGAAAACCAGTATGTTGTGGTTGATACATTGTGTCAACTTGGGGAGTCTGGAGGTTTGGCTGAGTGACTCAGCAGGAAGCCAGGGTGCTTACTTTGTACATATCCTGAGCCTGTGAAAGAGGAGGGCATGGAGACTGTGTGAGAGCTACATGCCCCCTGGGTGGGGGTAGCCTGTTTACAATGTAAGGGAAGAAGAGAGGCTGCTTGCAGCCATTCCTCCCCTTTTGCTGGTTGTTTTGCTGTGCTCTGCTGCCATGAACATTTGCCCTCCGCCATGTGCCACTCTGCCTCAGACCCAGCCAAGTATGGGCTGAGACCTCCACAAACTGTAAGCTAAATAAATCTTTCCTTCCTTCATTTTGGGCGTTGGGTATTTTGTCTCTGCAACAAGAAAAGTAGAAAAGTAACCAAGACACAGTATCAGTATGTCTCACAAAAGTAATAATGTTACCATATAACCCAGTAATCCCACAACTAGGCACATATTCAAAAGAATATAAAACAGAGTCTCCAAGGTATAGTTGTATCTTCATGTTCCTTACAGAATTGTTCACAGAAAACAATACCCACATCAGATAAATGGAGAACAAATACATGGTATACATTTACAATGGAAAGTGACATAGCCTTAGAAAAAGAAGGAAATTCTAACACATGCTACAACATGGATGATTCTCAGGGACACTGGGCTTAGCAAAATAAGTCAGTCACAAAAAGTCAAGGAATATATAGTTCTACTCATATAAAATATCTAAAGTCATCAAAACTGTAGAAAAAGGAAGAAGTTTCCACCAAGTGAGAATGGGGGAAGGGTGAGGTCGTGTTTACTGAACAGGAAATTTTACTTTTGCAAGATGAAAAGATTCTAGAAATCTGCACAGTAATGTGAGCACACTTACCATGCTAATTTTATACTCAAAATGGTTGAAAATGGCAAGTTTAATGCTATGCTTTTATTGAAGAAAAAGTATGATTCCACTTAGTGAAGTCCCCAATTTACAAACATTAGAATTGGGAATTTTTGCGAATATGAACAGACTTCACATTATGAAAATTCCTAGCAGAAGATTGTCAAGGTAGCTCACATGTCTGCTGGACACTGCCATGGTTGTGCTGCTGTGAGCGTCCTGTACAATGGGACAGTGTACACTAGTCCAGTGCTCACTCAGAGCCTAGGATGCCCAGGGGAAGAGAAAAGGCAGTGATGATGTGGCATGGACTTCTAGGAAGCACTATGCAGGGTATATTTGTGTCAAAGGTGTAGAAGACTCACTTTGTCAAACTTACAGATGAATCTGATTTATGAGAGTTCTCTTAGAAGGGAATTATTCCTAAGTCAGGGACTTACTGTACTCAGAATTCTTAACAATTTTTTAGTGAGTGTAAGAAAGGCCCTTCTTCCTATTTACATACATCTTCTTTTACTAAGACAAAGCATTGTAAAAGAAACAAAACATTTCTTTTGTTTTCCTTTTTAGTTGTCAGGGCCTGTGTCCTAGTTGACTAGAGTACTCCTTGGCTAATAGAAAAAGGGATGATCTGTCCATATTCCCATAGTGAGAATCAACACAACTTCCACTAAGGAAAGTGTTTTTGCTTTTGTTTTTGTTTTTGTATAGAAAGAGGTGCTGCACTCAAGGTTAGAGTGTTAGATTTTAAGGTCATATCAGCTTTCCATTTCTGAGATTCATGTACCACCTTATTTTCTTACCATCTAATGAAAAGATTGATGAACTGAAAAAAATAGGACAACAAGTAACCTTAAACTAGGCATGAATCACTTCCTGTTGTGGTGTCAATGCCAGCACCTGACTGAACAGAGATGACAAAAATTAGAAGTGAATCTCTAACCCTTCAAAGGTTAGCATGAGTTTTCTGTAAAGTTGGGTAAGTTTGATCTGAGTTATTTTGGTGAAATTTTCAAAGGCTTCCCAATGTCCTATAGAACTCTCAAATTTAAACAGCCCATCAAGAATGTTTAAAACATTAAATAAAATGCACCATAGATAGACACAAAGTAGAGTGAAATCTCTGACAGATTATTGTGTATATCATTGGAGCTACTGGCGATACAACACAGGTGGTCATTCAGTTCTCCAGCTACCTCTCTCTTTTATTCTACATTTATACAAGCATTGTGTCACTATCTTTATCAGAAAGTTCACTTTTAGTATTAATCAGGTCTCTTTCCATAGGCTTGATTTTCACTAGTTAGTCTGTGTAGGATCCTCTATGTCAGTATTTTTCTGAAAAATTATTCATATTGTACATTCTATTTCTTTTTGCTGTAGGTGCAAGAAACTGTAGAGGGTGTTGGCAAAGCTATACAGTGTGACTGAGTCCATCTCTTCATAATGACAACTCATCTCAATTTTTGAGTTGCATAAAAATTGCCTGGACAACATGTTTAAAGAAATTTCTGGTATACTGCTGAGATAACTGTGTCCCATATGTCTAGGATAGGCCTTGAGCATTTTTACTTCTACTAAGTTGTCAAGTAATGGTGCTATTGCTGGTCTTTGTAGTACACATTGAGTATCATTTTTGTTGGGGACCACTGCAAAGTGGCTCTGAGTAGGATTTAATATTAACCAATTGGCTCTCTGCATTTACTTGTGAGTTGTCTGGAGCTCAGGCAACTTTCTGACAAGATAAGACCACAGCTGAGGGCGTGTGGCTCCAATCAGTTAGCCACAGGAGACTTGCAGCTGCGGGCTCCACACTCCTACAGTAAATACCAACCTAAAGGTAAGGTAGTTCTCCTGATTGACATAATTTACTATTTGGAAAATGCTCCCAAGGTCCTGTGAGATTCCTGTGCTTTTCTTCAGCCTCCTCTTCCTTTGTTTGAAAACCAAATAAATACAGCTGCCCAGAGACGTCTTGGGCTAACTCAGTAAAAAAGAAGCTGTAAGAGAGTTAGTCCTTCCCAGACACCTAAAACCATATTTTTCTGTCTCATTTATTTAAGCCTCTGCCATCCACTTGTTTGGGAGATTGCAGGCCTGGTCAGCCTGCAATAACTTAGGGTTATTTAACCCAGTTTTTGATAGTTTTAGTATGACATTTGTTACAACCTGAGGAAATACTTTGGTAGATTTCACAGCAAAAAGCTTTCTCCTCTGGTACAATCTTTCATATTTTAACTGGCAGGTGTATTTCTCAAGTAGCAAGAATTCTACAGATGATTCACAGGTAGGAGTCAAGGATGACAGTTCAGCACCACGTGCACCTGTTGGCAGGGGTCACACCCTACACATAAACCAGGTATAGTCAGGTATCAGCTACTGGACATTTTTAGAAACTCATTACAATGGAACACACAGCAACGCAGCATCCCTGAAGCTATCTCCTCTTCATTGTAGTGATTTCACTGAGAAGATATAGTCTACAATCAGGTCCATCAGGCACAGTCAGTTGCACTCTCTGTCTTTCGTACTTGTCTTCCTGATTCTCAGAGAGCCTTTCCAGGAGCCTCAGCACTGCGATCTGAGAAAACAGTGGTATTTCTAGTGCACTACCCTTGAAAGCTCTAAAGTTACCAATGCTCAAGGTACTAAGCAACCTGAGTTCCACGCTGAAGTAGGACAGGAAGCCTCTTCTCATCTCTGTACCAATAGTTGTCACTCTTGTCCCACAAGAACTGTGGGCAAATTCCTTCTACACTCAGAATTTTATTAAACCACTCTGAATAGTTTTAACATTGCCTGGCTATGAGTCATTTAATGGTACATATTTAAACTAAAAAGTGACAGCTGGTAAACAAATCCTATTTACACTCTTGCTCATTCTGTTTACGTCCAATAATACGTACCTTCTTCCTTCCTAATCACGAGACACACACTTCTATGCATATTGATGTGTAGAAATTATTAGAATCAACTATACTAGGACCTTCTGACCACTAACTTATCCAACTCAAAAATTTCATTTTATGTGGTTTTCCTACCTTCTTGTAAATAATTTGAAGCTGAGTAATGGTAGCAGACTGGTTTGGAAGGGTGCTAGCAAAGTACAGTCATTGATAAAAACTGTGCTCTGAGGTTTGTCTCTGGAATGGTGTCAATTTTTTCTCATCGTTGCTTATGTCATTTTGAGACAATTTACTATTTGCTGCCATTCAAACTGAGTAAAACAACTTCATGTGTGATTTGCATGGATGAGCAAATAGAGACTGACAAACAGCCTTGCCGTACTATTCCAGCAGGCCAAGAGGCTTCACGGAAGTCCCTCAGGCTTCTCAGTTCAGACAAAAAGATTAGGTGAAGAGTTACCTCCTGCATTCAGAGGAGAGAAATGGAGAACCCGACACAAGTGATGCTAATATCATTTTAAGGAGGGCGATGGCCTCTTGTACTTTCATTTTATTATTCTTTATAACTTTTCTGTGTTTCTCAAATTTTACATCGGATATTGCGATGTTTTAATGAGTTTCCCAATTCATAGTAACATTCATTTTCTCAGAAGCCAAGGAGCGGGGTCTCCCTATTCTGGCCTTTTTTTCCCCTTCCACGTACTAAATATTGAGTTAGCAAGACAGAAGCATTTAAATGCTCCTTAACCCTTCCCTCGGTTAACGGATTGGGTAATGCACACTGCCATTTTTATCTTTAAACGCTTCCCCAATGCAGCTTTAAACCCTTGTATCATTCACAGTACTCAGTAAAGCTTTTATCATTCCTTACTAAGATTATTAAGAAGGTCTTTAAATAGGCTCCTTCCACACTTACATCACTAAAATCCCTCTTTCTACCATCAAAGACGTAGTGGTGTAATGATTCACTTCAAGTATACTACTCTTAATTTGGTCTATATTTCATTAGTCATACAATGAAAAGTCGGCAGAACTACAGATGCCAGTATTAGGCAACTTTGGAAGTTGGGAATATTTAGGAATATTTCTGATAAAGAAGGAGAGCTTTATAAATATCTTCACATCATACAGAAATAACTATCTTGAGATTAGAATGAAGCTAACTAAATATGTTAGGGGATTATAAAAGGACCACATGTTGAAAAGAAACCTCACCTGTATAACAAAAATTAATGTCCTAGAACCAATAAAAATCAATATTATGTAGGTTACACTGATAAAATAAATAATGAGAAAAAGTAGAAGGAAGCTAAATATAGATGTTGCATAAAATTTTGACTATTCAACATTATTTTCAGTAAAAACATGAAAGTGTCATCCTTTTGTTTAATAACATGTGTTTTATAGACTTTTAAATATCAAATATTCCTTTTAATTCATCAACAATACCATAAGAAGAAGTATTTTGATAGATTCAATGGAGTCAACAGAATAACTGATGATGAGGCAGGAAAAGAATGAAGATAATACTTTATATTTAGTTTTATTTTCTTTGGAGACAGGGTCTCACTATATAGTCCAGACTGGCCTTGAAATTGCAGTGACTCTCTTGCCTCAGCCTCCCAAGTACTGGGATTATAGGAATGTGCCACCATTCCCAGCCAAAATAATACCTTTACTACATATGGAAATCCTGGCCCTAGAAGTAGGACTACCATTCCCATATAATATCCTTAAAACTCAGACAATCCCTTGACATTCTGCCCAACCATTACACAGGTCCTCTTTGTGTGGTTTCAGGAAGCAAGACAATGCCGCTCACATCAAAGGAGACAGGAGAAAACCAGTCACGTGACAAGAAAGGTAGAAAACAATGGAATCCCTTTATTTTGTTTGATTCATTTGGGGGCTGGCACTGACCCCAGGGCCTCACACGTATTACACTTGTGCTTTGCCACCGAGCTCCGCCTTTATCCCTGCTGACCTCATTTAAACTCAATGTCTACTGATTCTGTTTGTCTCCTGTAGTTAAGAAAAAACAAATAATAACCCTACTGTAACACTGAAAAGGAAACAATCATGAACAGCTAAAAGTAAGGTCGGAACTAGCTTCTGTAATCTCAGAAAATGGGATGAGGCAGTCCCCTTACCTCCCAGAAAGCGTGTTCAGTCTTACTCCAATGTTCTCTCCTCTCACCTGCCTGTTATTAATCTGTTTAAATAGCTAACTCTATAAAGACAATAACCAAGTGCTGCTAAATTCATGAAGAAGACTTTTAACAACATAATTTTGTCGGTTGCTTGCTGCTGTCTAATGAGGAAATGGCCGTAATGCTTTGCATTTTGAAATAACAGGCAGATATTTCCCCACACAGATTCCATGGAGCAGGAATCTGAGTGTCTTCGTCCAGGAGGTGATTCTGGGTCAGGGTAGCTGCCCTGGTTGCTGCCATGCATTGCTTCAGGACACATTTTTGCAATCATCTTTAGGAAATTCGGTTTACTTTTCTCTTCTTGTATTTTAGTATAAAGAGCAAGAAAGAACTGAAATAGCACTTCTCCCAGAAATCCACCGATAGATCATCCCATACTACAGTAAGGAGCAGCGTGACTACAAATTCCTACCACTACACAGCACAGGTTTCCTTTCCTGCAGAACCTTGCTGAGAGCCTTATTAAAGACCATCTGGCTTTCAGAGGAGCAGTTCCTTCAAGACCAACATGTGAACCAAAATATCAAGCAAGTAAGGGAGAGAGCCATGCAGATGTTGGAGAAAAGAGCATTTCAGTTAGAGAAAGCAGAATTCAGAGATGCACTAATGCAGGTGGTTCGACTCACTTAGGAAACGGCACAGAGGTCACTGCTGCTGCAGCAAATGACGGAACAAACACGGTCGAGTGGGAGACAGGAGCTGTAGCTAAAAAAGCAGACACTTTAGGGACTTAAAGACTGTTGCGAAGACACCAGCTACGCTGTGACTGAGATAGGTAAAAGTTAGAAGCGTTCGGTGTCGTTTCTACTATAGAAGATTTCTTCTTGCTATTTGTGTGAGAGAGGACAGCAACTACTGGACCAGGAAGACTAGAAACTGAAAGATGGCAGTGTTCTAAGTTTAGTTCATGACAAGACAGTGCGATCCTGGGAAAGAGCACAGAAATAAGTCGAAGCAACAGAACACAAAGCCCAGAATGTGACCCACAGATAGTAAGTTAGCTGTGAAAAATGAACAAAGGCAACAAAATGGAGGAAGGGAGTCTTTTCCCTAAATCATAGTAAAACACATGGACGTTGACAAGGAAAACAACGAATTCAACCCAATACGGATCATAGCACTAAATAAAAAGTGGAAATTGAAGAAAAATAAATTCAGAGAAAATGTGGGCGATTTGGGTAGAGCAATGATTTTTTTATCAATTTTTAAATTTGTTTTTTATTTTTTAGTACCAGGAATCAAACTCAGGATGCTGCACTTGCTGGGCAGTGCCATGCCGCTGGGTTATCACCTTGGTGCAGCAGTGCTATTTTAAATATAACACCCAGGGCATGATCCATGAAAAATAATTGATAAACTGACTTCACAAAAATTAGAAACCTTTGCTCTGTGAAGGGCACTGTGAAGGTCATGAGAAGACAAACATAGACCAGACAAAAATATTTACAAGAATATCTGATAAGGAACAATTATGCACCAAAACCACTTAAAATGTATTTAAAAAGTAAAATTATGATTAAAAACTTAGACAAAAACCTAAACAGAAACCTCACTGAAGAAGGTACACAGCTGGCAAACATGCGTGCTGAACATGCTCTGCATCGCAAGTCATTGGGAATTCAGACAGTGGTGAGACACTACACGTCTAGTACGATATTCAAAATCCAAAACACTGGAAAGGCCAAACTGAAGAGCCGTGGAGATAATCATGGACGGCTGCTGGGACTCCAAGTGGTCCGACCACTTTCGAAGAGAGTTTAGGAGTTTTTCACACAACTAAAAGACTTTTAAAGTGTCATTCAGAATTCAGGCTTTTACTGATTGATCCAATGAGTTTACATGTATGTACATGAGCTTTAATAACATACAAGCTTTATTAACGATCGCCAAAACTTAGAAGCGACCAAAGTATCATTATGTGGTGAATGGATAAATAAATTGTGGTTCACTCAGACAGTAAAAGTAAGAGAGCCTTCAACATACGAAAAGACATGAAAAGATGAAGGAAAAGTTACATACTATAGGATTCCAAACCTACAACAGTCTAGAAGTGCAAAATTATGGGGGCAAGAGAGGATCAGTGGGTGCCAGGGAATGGTGGCAGGGGACTGATGAATAGGCAAATTATGATGCCACATATTGTCTTAGTTACTTTTCTCCTTGTTGGGACAAAATACAGACCATTGAAAATTAAAAAAAGAAAGGTTTATTTAGTTCAGTTTGTAGAGCTCTCAGTCCATAGACAGCTGCCTCCAAGGCAGGGTGGCGTGGCAGAAGGATAACTGTTCGTGGTTGCAGAAGACAGCAACATAGTAAGAGCAAAAGAGGAAAGCAAACCTCTTTCTGCCCCTCCTCCTGGGATTAGGTCAGCACGAATCCATTCAGGGAACTGAGCCAGCGATCACCCACCCTTAATGCCCTGCTGTGAATCAAGCACAAAGTCTAGATTCAGCCACTTCGGAAAACACTCTGTGACCACGTATGGCTTTGGGGCCATATCTATACAAAACCCATAGCACATTATTGAAGAGTTACTTTCAAAACTGTAAATAATCATTGTTGATAAACTTGTTTATAGAATTTAAAAGCTAGGAATAAGCTAAATCTTTAACAATTTTAAGATTACATAAATACATTTTAGTCTAAAATGTATCGAGAGGCAGCTACACTAAATATATAGATATATATATATATATATATATATATATATATATAAACTGGAATCTCAGAGGTTCCACTTGAACAAACTTACATTTTTAAACTATTAATTCCAACAAAAATATAGGCTATAGTACAATTTCTCTCACTTTAGTCATTATCACTGAATATCTAAGAGAGAGGCTTCAAATTGGATTCCAAGGCAAAATGGCCAAGGACAGATCCCAGATTTGGGGAGGCCTCCATTATTGTGGGTATAACCCACAGCCCCTGACCCTCATCTGTCCCCCTCATTTATTCTGCAATAACTGAACCCAACATTTCGTACAAAAAGAAACTCCTATGCAGCCACTGAATATCATTCCCTAACACCTGCAGTCATTTTGCACCTGAGTTGCTCTCTCCTTTGCTCCTGTTGGAAATTCTTGTGGTGTCTAAGATGAATTATCACCTTTTGTCTAAAATGAATTATCACTTATGTTGTTAGACTATTTATTAGCTAATAATTATGTTTCAAGGAAATGTTTTCTGCCTGCAATTGTAAATATAACCTGAGTGACATTGGGGCAACTCAAATAATGCAGTAGGAACTGATGATATTATGAAACATGTCCGCACAATATATCTTTTCCAATGACTAAAGTAAACTCTTTGTTAGTTTTCCCTTATCCAGTTTACTTATTTATCTAAACAAAACTAGCACTATGTTGCATGTGCTTGCAGAGTGGATATACGTTATATGTCTGAGGGTCTATATTATTGGAAGCTAAAGATAACTTTTAAAATATGAGATCAAAGAAGTTTGTCTTTTCAAATTTTGATATGTGCATCTCATGACTTCCCTTTCATTCTTAGGACAACATTTATAATGGGATCTTGTGATAGTTGCTTTGGAGTATCAACTTGACTCAATGGGTGGATATGGAGACCGCTAGCAAAGCATTGATGCATTAATCACTTTCAATGTTTCAGTCAGCTCTTAGCCTACCCCTTTTTTACTGACCTGGAAATCCAGGTGATTTGGTATTTGATTAGAACAATGGGCTGCTCTGCATGTGGCTGGAGGACATTGACCTGTGGGTTGGCAGCTCAAGGGGGAAAGAGCTGACTACAGCTTGAGTAGACACGATGCGATCAGCTGCAGGCTCAAATGGGACAAAGAGGAGGAGAAAGCAGAAAATTTTCCCCTGCCTCTTCCAAAACAAAACTTTCTTCTTCTGTTTTCACTCTTCAGAACGCCAGGCTATTCCATTCTGGAATGATCCTAGCAGACCCCTCGACTTTCAGGTCTTTTTGCCTCAGACTGAGGGCTAATCATTGGCTTCCTTGGTTCTGAGGATTCCTGACTGGGATTACAGAATGGTACCAGATTCCCTGGGTTTCCAGCTTGCAGAGAGCCTGTCATGAGAATTCTTAGCTCCCAATAATTGAGAAAACTAATTCCCCTAATAAACCTCTTATCCGATCTCTCTCTCTGTCTCTCTCTCTCTCTCTCTCTCTCTCTGTTTGTCTGTCTCTCTCTCTTTCTCTCTCTCTCTCTACCTTATTAATTCCTTTATTGTGAAGAACCCTTGCTCAGATTTTGGGACTAAGAATTGTTCTAGAGAAACAAAATTTTAAGGATGGGAGTCTGTAATTTTTTGTTGGGTTTCTTTAATGGGATTAAACTTAAAAATGTGGAGGACCATGCTTCTGATAATATGAAGAGCGCTTGTAGTAACAGAGTCCTGATGGCAGGGCTGTTCACAGAGACAATCATGACGTCCGCATGGGGCACTCTGAGTGAAACATTATGAGGGACAAGGAATTAGTGGTTCTGTACATTCTTCCAAATATTCTCTGTGCTGTTTTGAAAATGAAAGGAATATCCTGACATTGGATGATTGCTTCGATTGTCACTAGAGAAAGTGATGAAAAAATCAGATGAGCTCAGGGCTTCCAATTCCTGGTTTCAAATGTCCATAAAGAGCCTAAAAACATCTACATAGGCCCTGAAGGGGATGCTTCCCTCGTGCAGCCACAGGGATGAAGTCATAGAAAATTAAACATAAATTCTTATCCTGCAGTGGTCTCTGTTACAACAAAAGTTGAATTCTTGGCTTCGCAGAGTGCCCAGTGTGGCAGTAATGGCATTTTACTCTGAATAGAATACTGCGAGTTGGGAAGGAAAAGCATGGGAAGACCCTCCTGAAACTAGCATCACTGAGCTCTCAGATTCTGGTGAGTCTGTTTTGTCCCATAGATACAGAAGCAGAAGGAAGATTACTTCCTGCAGTGTAGCCACCCTTCCATCTGCCTCTAAAGGGATTAACCCTGCATTGCCTGAGGAAATGATCACAGTGTTTCTGAGGTGGTCGTCAAGCCAGAAAATTTTTATTCTCCCCAGGAATCATCCCAGAACTTCACCATCCAATTTGTTTTAGTGCTTTTTGTGCTTCTGTGAAAGAATAACTAAGAGTAGAAATTTAACACAGATTAGAAATGTACTTATTTTTCATTTTAATTTTGATCAGTACATCTTTTCAGTATGTAATGATTACATTCGGTATAGGTGGTTGGAATATGTGTCCAACACATTTCATTCTTTGTATGTCAGTTTGCCTGATTCTCCTTCGTCCTCCTATTCCAGGTCTGTGGGCAAAGAAGTCCAGTATCACGGTCTGGCCTTGCTTGGTATCTGATAGAGTCCTGCTCTCTGTTTCTAGCAGGGCTTCTTGTATTCTGTGACCATCCACCCCCCAGGGTGTGAGGTGGTTCAGTGCACTTATGTGAAGGGCAAAAAGAAAAAGTGATGGAAATCTTATGCCAAGCCCCTTTTCTTAATGTTATCACATTGGCCACACTTAAATTTTGGACGGAACACATTCAAGCCTTAGCAAAAATAAAATAATTTTCTTGAAGTATTGCACGTCTTAAGTGTGTCAAAACCTGAAGTCTCAAATTTGTTCTAGGTGTATATTTTCAGCCAAGAATCAGCTGTTTTGTCCTACAGACTCACTTATTCTGCTAGGAAGACACATGCCCTTCACTTTTAGTCTTAAATATCAGTAATAGTAGTCACCGTGTTAATCCCATTGTGCCCTGTATGACTATTCTAGAACGCCATTTTACCCTGAGAACGGTGGGGCGTGGAGTAAACACCCTCCCCGCATTTCAAAATGAGTGATTCAAAATAGGTAACATTTTACAGACTGAGTTTCATTTTTAAATGAAGCAGTTTTGTTTCAGCTTCTTCAGAGTCGAACCAAAGCCAAGATTGGAGTTTGGTTTTCTTCAAATTGAACAAGATTAAATTATATCTGTCTTGATTCTGCCATGCGGTGTCCTGGAATTATAAATAGTACTAATATGACTACTCTTGTTCACTTCAATACACATATGACTACGAAAACCAACTTAAATTCATTAAACAAGTTTTAATTTAATTTTTAACCTTTTAAGCAGCCTAAAATCAGAGAGAAGATCTAATTTGGAAAACAGAGCTTCCCAGGATGCCAAATCAAATTTAATACATGTAAAAAGTCATATTAACTTGACTGGAGACACATTTCTATGGACCAGTGTATGCCCTAAAGTCAGACAGAAATGTTAATACTTCAGCTTACAGACTTGGAAACAGAAAAAAAACGATTGATAAACCAAAGAACCACATATAATTATTTTGCTTCAGAATGAGCACTTATTTTCTTGACAAATGACTCAGCTTTCCTGTTCCTTCCTTCCTTCATTCCCTTCCCTTCTCTCCTCTCCTCTCTTTCCCCCGCTTCCTCTCTCCCCTCCTTTCTCGTGCTTCCTCTCGCTCTCCTCCTCCTTCTTCCTTTCCTCCTCCCATTTCCTCCTCTTCCTCCTCCTCCTTCCACCGTTTCCCTCCCTCCTCTCCCCCCTCTTCTTGCCCTCCTTTCCCTCCTCCTCTTCCCCTTTTTCCTCTCTCTCCTCCCCTTTCATTTCTTTGGCTCTCCGTATACCCCTTGTGATAGAAAAATTTTCTTGTAGATTGTGCTCGATGTCATAGAACTTGACAGAGTGTTGTAAATTACTTAACATGTATCTATATAGTACAATAATAACAGAAGTGCTAATGATAACAGAAACAGCAACAATAATAATACCACTATTTACTCAATTTTCATTATATACATATATATAAGTCCTTTAAACCTGGTAGTTTAATACTTTAACAATGCTACACATAGGATACTATCATAATCCCAGTTTTAGCAGTGAGGAAATTAACCAACAGAGAGTTTTAAAATCTTTATTAAAGGGTCTGTGCTAGCTCATGGGAGAATGAGGATCTAAAACTAATCTGAAGCAGAAAATGCTGGGATCCCTCCATATCTATCTACAGTTTTCTAAGTCAGTGTTGGGAGGTTGCTGAAAACCAGAAAGGGACAATTTGTTTTTACCTTTTTCCCTGAACCCAATTAATGACAAGGGTACTGTCTTCTTTCTTCTCTCATTGGCCCACTATCCTCTCGTAGTTCAATCTATTTAATAAATTGCTGTGGGAGCTGATTCTTGAGGTACAAAGGTGGAGCTTATAATTAATAGTGCAGAAAGCGCAGGAAACAATAATTTCTGCTGAAGGATGAAATGAAGGTACATGAACGCCCACAGGAGCCTCATAATGTAGTCTAGATGGGGATGCGAAGAGCTCTTCAACAGCACAGCCTTAATAAACATTTATTATTCAACCCCCCATTATGCCTCTGACTGCATTCATTCCTTCAGAAAGAATTTATTTGGGTTCAATTACTCTGTGTGGGACACTCCTGCAGACACTGACGCAATTGAACATTCCTGTAGAGGGAGACAATATAAATTAATTTTTAAAACTTATATGTCTGGCAGTAATAAATAATATGCAGAAAAATTAATGAAAAGGAATATGGAAGTCCTTGGTGTGAAATGGTGGGGCAGTTCTACCCAGGAAGACTAGGTATATGCGGGAGGTTTATCTTAGTGGTGGAGCAATTGGCAGGCAGGTGGGAAGCCCTCGGTTTAGGCCCCAGCCAGGAGCGCATGATTAGCAGAGAAGCCCAGGAAAAAGAAAATGTTAGCATAAATACATAATACTGATGAACAAGTGAGATCTTCCAATATTTTAGCAAATATTCGTTTTATCAAATACAAAAATGCTATTCTTGATAGTACCTAAAAACCAGTCTTTCAACGGCTGAAGAGTTCTTTATGGTATGTTCATAAAATGAAACACACATCAGGAATAAAATGCTAGCATAAACAGCAACATAGATGAAGGCCCAAGACATTATAATCAATAAAAAATGGCAAACACGAAAGACAGCCCAGTCTGGGAATTTGACCTTCTAAAAGAGATTAAACTGGCAGAGAACAGACTAAGGTTTGCTTGGTCTGTGGTTTGGGGGAAGGGATGGAGAGGGAAGGGAACTCATTGGGTTAACAGATTTAATAAAGAAAAAATATGGGAAGCCCAGTTAAATTTGAATTTAGGATTTTAAAATGTATTTTATTCTGTGTGTGTCTTAAATATTGCATGAGGCAAAGTTATTTTTCAGAAATTTGGATTTAACTGGGCATCTTCGCCTCCAGATATAGTGATGAAAATGTCCTAAATATAGGCTGTAGTGGTGCTTACATGGTGTGTGATTTATCTAAATACACTGAAAACTCGCATCATTGTTTGTAAAGCATGCCTCAATTAAGTAGTTTCTTTCTTAAGTACACTGCTGTTAATAAGGGCACTAAATAAACAGTGGCAGATGAAGTCAATCACCATGACTAGAAAACATTCTCCAGACTAAGACTGCGGTTGTACTGTCCTGCTAGATTTTGTTGATATTTATGAAAAATTATGCTTCCTGAAGATTACTGAATATCAATCTTCAGATTCTAGGAGGAAGGCTGGCTGTGCAATGCAGTGTGGTAGAATTCAGATCGAATTGTATTTGCACGTTCATGTGGACTAGGTTCTTACTTACTGAATTAGATTAGTTTCTGTATAGACCCCAGAATTTCTGGTTTGTATTTGTATTTTAATCTGTTGTTAAGCCTGAAGAAAGAAAAGGAATTTCCATGGGTCAGAAACAACGAAAATCTGTATCCTAAGGGGGGAGGGGAAGCAAGCTTTTAGTGTGGAGTTTGTGTTTATATATACTACACAACAACACATTTATTGAGTTTTAATTGCCTGTAATGGAAATAAAAAGAATTTTCAGTATTTTGATGCATTTAACTAATGTTTACAATGTCTTTTTATTTTTACAAGTCTTTATAAAGCAAATAAAACTGTCTTCAGGACAGAAAATCTGGAATATACATCAAGGATAATTAAAGGGCCTTTGCATATACTTTATTTTCAAGCTACAAAAGGCTTATGTCTAAAGAGAAATAGAGAAAGGAACAGAGGAAACCTCTTATCATTTGAGTCATCTTCAGTTTCTTGAGAATAACATTTTCCCTGATGAGTCACCAGTGATATGTATATCCTAATTCCAATTTAATACTTGTCCTATTTATATCCTCCTTCTCTTGCACAGCAGCTTCACCACAGATATGTATAAATATGGTAATGTCCAAATTTACGTGAGTCTGCCATAAGTTCTCTCTATCATTTACTCCAAATTAAATTATTTTGATCATGCTGGTGAGTGAAATAACTGAGAGGGTAGAATTGAATTAGGCTTATATTTTCAGCCATAACATCACCCTGAAGGTATGTAGCAGTTCATATTCATATCAAGACATCTGGGAAAAATCAATATAATTAGTTTAAAGAAGATATTTAAAACTTCACTATTAGTCATGGTCCCTACTCCAACAGGTGAAATGCACACCATTGCAATCCGGGTCACAGGTTGCTCTGCTTAGTTAGAGAAGAAAGAGTAAGAAGTCAGGCTTTTATTTTATCAGGAAAAAGAGAACAAATAATCCATCCAGCTGTTTAAAATTGAAAAAGTAACCTTAACAGTCCCACCAAGACATTGTAAAATAAGAGAAAATTCATTTCTCCATATTCCAGGCAAAATAAAAAACACTAACTTCTTTTTTTAATAACAATATTTCCAAAAATCTAGAAGTACTCTTTTGGCACAAAGCAATATTTTTAAAAATATTGTTTATATAGACCTTAGAAGCTGAGTTTCAAATTTCCCATGAGTATTTTTCAGATTCTCTACAAAGTTTTAGACTGAGTCACACTAGTAAAATGAAAAAGAAAATTGAAAATCTCATACTTTTAAAAGCACTTTTATGCGTGTGCACATAACACTCACAGATTAAGTTTTTAAAAAAGCGAGGAGTTAAGTAGTAGCTGGTATTTTTAAGAAAGAAATAGAGGACCATGGAGCTTGGCTTGATCATCTTCCTGTTTCTTCATTCCCTATCCTTCATTCTTCCTCTCTCAATTTCTTCAATGGAAGCTCCTTCAGAGACAGTCATGATAATGTCTAAAAGCACTTCATATAAAAATGCTTAATAAATTAGGAAGAAACCTTGTCTCTGGGAAACCTGTATAAATACACTAGCAGTTGTCAAAGCTAAGAGAGCATATTTGGGAGGTAAAGGCCAATATTCCTCAATGGATGAATGGGATTGAAGGGTTAACTAGACTAAATTTAGAGCCAGTAATAATTCACTTATAACCAATTTACATTTACTCCCAATAAACATGGTCTATGTATTATAGGGTTAAAGTACAAATAGGAAAGAACAGTTGCTTGAACATAGAATAAAAGACAAATGAACAGCAATATAAAAAAGAAAGTAAAAACACAATCACATCATTTGAAACAAATAATGAAGGCATTATCTTAAAAGTAACAAAGTGAAAAATGAAATGAGAAACAGATAGATTTTTCATTAGAAATAGTTAGTGATTTTTTTTCCATACAATTTTGGATCATTTATATTTCTCATTCTGAGATTTAGCCCTATTTCCAATTTTTTGATCATGTTATTTGGAGTGTTTTTGGTGTTAAGATTTTGGAGTCCCCTACATATGAATGCAATTGCATTTTCCTAATTTTGATTTTATTTCTTATGCTTTTAGGGTTTCCTCCATGCTCATTTCAATGTTTTCAAGTATTTTATAATTTTATTTTAAGAATAAAGGAAGAAAACATATTAACAAACAGACACCCATTTACAAAATAGCATAAGCACAATATAAACAATACAGAGTTACAAAGTGGTAGGAAATTAACAATGGTTATTGTATAATGTACTGATATCTTCAAAGTGGTTTCTCAGGAAAACAAATAGAGACATGCAATAATGATCAAGCCAGTAATCATTAACTGTTTCTTTCAGGAAAGCAATAGAAGACAAGTAGTACCACTGTTAGCTCTCCTGTATATACATACATACTTACATAATTTCCTCTTCTTTCCTTTCTCCTTTCCCACACCCTTTATCCATTATTTTAAGCATTTTCCTTTCATTTCACAATGTCTATCACACCTCCTAGCTTTTATTCACTCTTTCAGGTTCTTACAGTAGTGAGACAATACGTTGCTTACACATGCTGGTCTGATTAATTTGTGATACTTATGAGTATGGTCTCTAGTTGTGACCTCACCCCAGTAAGAATGTATTTCATTAAGAATTGAAGTATTTTCTGTATGTTTTCCCATAGTATTTTAAGAAATTTCAACTCTATAACTTAAGTATTTAATTGAATTGCACTCATTTTTGTAACTGGTAAGGGAGAGGGCTTAGTTTCTTTCTTCTACACATGCATAACCAGTTTTGCTGTAAGCATATGTTGGAAACATCAGCCTTTCTCAAATGAGTGTGCTTAGTACCTTTATCAACAAAGAGTTGGCTGTAGATAAATAGGACTGTTTCTGAGCACTCAGTACTTGTTCCTTCTTGTGTGTGCCTCTTTTGCTGCCAATACCATGTTGTTTTGGTTACTACACCTTTGTAGTATATTTTGAAGGCAAGTAACGTGTCATCTCCAGTTTTGTTCTTTTTGCCCAAAAATGTTTTGTTTACTTGAGGTCTTGGCCTACTATATGAATTTAGGATTTTTTCTTCTAGTTCTGGGTAGAATATCATTGATATTTAGGTTAGGATTGCAATCAGTCTACAGATTCTTAAGTCATATGAAGAATTTAATGATAATTTTAATTCTTTCCATATGAGAGGTCTTTGAAATTCTTATTGTTCTCTTCAATATATTTCTTCATAAACATATAATTTTTATTATAGACATCTTTCACTTTGTGGTCAAATTTGTCCCTAAGGTTTTCTTTGGCACAGCTATTGTCAGTGAGGTTCCTCTCACGATTTCCTTCTTAGCGATCTCGTTATAGATGCATGAAAATGTGGCTGATCCTTGTAGTTTCAATCTGTATCTTGCAGGTTTACTCAACATTTTCACTGGTTCTATTAGTCATTAGTGAGCTATTTAGGTGATCCTGAAAACAGAAAGAAACAGTTTGAGGTCTTATTCACGTGCCCTTTTAGGAGAATGGAGTAGTGTTATTAGAGTCTTGGGATAAAAATAAATTATCATTGTAGAATTCTAGTCAAATATCTTTCATAAGCAAAATAATGAGATTTTTTCAGATACATAAGACCTATAAAATTTGTCAGCAGCAGACTCCTACTGCAATAAATGTTATAAGAGAATTCCTCAAGCAGAAGCAAACCAATAATAGATGAAAATCTATGTCTACACATCAGAATGGAGAGCATGAGAAAATTAAGTCATAAATAGAGAAGACTTTTCCTCTAATATTAAATCCCTTTATTAGATAACTGATTGAATAATATCAGTGTGTTGTTGCTTAGGATATATACAAAAGTGAAGTGAAAGATCTGATAGTCACAAAGATCATCATGGGAAAAGCGAGGGTGCTGTTTAAAGTTCTTATGCATTAGGTGAGACAGTACTACCTGTCAGTCATCTGTAATAAATGCACATAATATGAACACTAGAAAAAACAATAGACGCAAAACGGTGCTTGCCCTTAGTTTGTTTTGTTTATCTTGTGCTGGTCATGGAACTCAGGCCTCACTACTGCTGTAAAGTGCTCAGTCACTGAGCTACAGGCTCAGTCCCTTCTGTTACATTTAATAACCTAATATTTGATATGAAGCTGAATGATAAAAATACTTAATAGATAATTCTAAAAGAAGACAAAAAGAGGAAAAAACTAAGAATTAATGTGACTAACATATCTAAATAGTAAAATATGAAATTTAAGTCCCTCTATGTCAATAACCAAATTAAAAATAAGTAATTGAAATATACTCTTTAAATGGCAAATATTGAAAGAGTGGATAAAATCTAACTATATCCTCCACAGGGAAACACACACACAAATTGGTTGAAAGTAAAAGGATGATAAATCCCCATATTTTTAATAGTTAAAAGAAAACTGAGTTACTGTATAAATATCAAGACAATGTTGGTTTTAGGATTAAAAATATTACCAGGGGGTGAAATATAGTCATTTAATTATGATAAATGTGTCAGTCCTTCAAGAGGAGGCAAAATATTTTTAAAAATTTGTCTTTGGCCAGCATTAAAAGAAATTTCAAAGAACTCTCTTTAGAAATAGGAAAATGATAATTTTGGATGGGCTATGGTTCAAGTACATCTCCTTTAAATTTCACAGGTGGAAACTTAACCTCGCTGTGATGATATTAGAGTGTGATATTTGGGATGTAGTTAGATCCTTAGGACAACACCCTCATGAATGAATTCACACCTATGAAAGAACCGAAGGGGCAAGGTCGGCTCTTTCACCCTCCCCCAGGTGAGGACGGCACCATGAGGAAATGTCATCTGTGGGACAGCCCGTCAGCATGCACCACATGTGTTGACAATGTGATTTCAGACTGCCAGCTTCCAGAATTGTGAGAGAAGAAATTTCTATTGCTTATAAATTAACCAATGTGTGATATCTCTTATGGTAGCATTTTTTAATTTGAAAAATATTTAAATGCAATTGACATTAAATAATATGATAGTAAATGCGGTACAGAATAAAACATGACAAAATAAAATATATAATAATAGTACCAAAGTGCAAGATAGAGAGACAGACAGGTACTATTTTATAAGGTTTATATTGTACTGCAAGTGTGATGGTATTTTTGGAGGTACACTTTAATTAGTTGAAAAAAATACCATCAACGTCAGATAAACATCTATGAGAACAAAAGAGTTTTAACTCACAAGTCAATAAAGGAGGTAATTTTTTTAATTCTCTAAAAACCCCATTCTAAAAGATGAGAGAAAAAGATGAAGAATTAAAAACAATTAAAACAACAAAATATGATAAATTTGCACCAAATTGTATAAACTGTCAGAACCAAAGTGGTGCAAACCCCGGAATGAGTATAGTTTCCACGCTTTATGTCCTTGTTATTTGTGACACTTGAAATATCTGCTCTCCTTCTTGGGTGTATACCTACTATTAAATGGTTTCTCTGATTTCTTCTTTCTTCATCTGTAAAATGTTTCATGTGTAATCTATCAAAATGTTAATATTTACATTTCTTCCTTTAATAAATATTTGATCTAAATTCTCCTTTACCCTGTTCAATGTTTCCAGCTTTTAAAAGCAATTTTTCATGTTTTTCTATCGATGGTAGTTTCACTTCTGTTATGTCTTTTGAAAGAATTTATAGGCCAAGCATGGTGGTGCCATCCTGTAATGCCAGAACTCAGGAGGCTGAGGCAGGAGGATTGTTGTGAGTTTGAGACCAGCCTGGGCTACAAAGGGAACTCAAGGTCAGCCTGAACTGCATAGCTAGACCCTGTCTCAAAAACAAAGTATTAACATATTGCATAAAGTACATATTTTATATATACTGCATGTACATTATTATTATAACATACACTATACATTTATACATACTATATAAATTATCACACATGTTAAATCACTATTTACATTAGTTATATTTCACAATAAGTTAGTTTTATCAGTGATATGAAGGAGTTTATAGGCTTATTTTCATATTACTGTCAAAAAAGATGTATTTTCTTCTTTTCCGTAATTCTTAATTTAGTAATAATTTCTGTCCTACACCTCACATGCCTATTAAATAACAGATGAGATAGTGGGAAGTCTTGATTTTTTGTATGATTTTAATGAGAATATCTCTAGTTTTTCTATTTTAGAAGATTTGTTCATTTTATAGTGGAGTTCTGTATATTTATCATGCTAAAGAGTGTACTTTGATTCCTATTTTCTTGAGTGCTTTCATTCAAACTTTACAATCAGATTTTGTTAAGTGCCTTTTATACATTTTAAGAATATAATGATATACATCTTCTTTTCCACTCTATTAATATGCAATATTATTTGATTTCTAATATTAAATTAGCCCTGAATTTCTGACATAAAATCAATTTCATCATGACATATTACTTTCATCCAATGTTGGACTCTCTTTTAATCTTTCATTTTCACATCAACATTCATTAATGAGTATATAGAGAATATATATTGAATAGTATTGAATATAAATACTGGTTCTGGTGTTCTCTGTACAACTACTAGAAAGCTTTCTTCTTGAAAATTGTATACTGAGATTTTTTTTTACCTCTAATATGGTTAATAATGGCAAACTATTTTTGACATACATATCACCTGGTTTTTAAAATGTTTTATAGGAGCATTGAAAGAAACTACTTTTCACTAGTTTATTTGTGCTTTGTTTCTATTTCTCTTAATTATGTTAAATTGTGGACTCACTGCTACATATTATTTCATCCAATAAACTTTCCTGGACAGTTAATTTATTCATTTTTAGTCCTTAATCATATTCATTCTTTGGCCTCACCACATGATTTTCACTTTTAATATTTTTCTTTCTTGCTTGCTTGCTTTCTTTCTCTCTTTCTTTCTTTCCTTCACTGTGCTTTCTTTTGATTTTCTGTTATTGTTATAGTGCCTTGAGTTATGAATCACACTGATGTTCTTTTGTTTTTAAGATACAGGTTGTTTTATTATTGCTAGAAGTATATGAGACATTCTGCAATATGAAATATTTTTATTTCATTTTACAAAGCAAGTAATTTTAGAATTTTCTTCTGGTTTTCTTCATGTAGATAATTCAAACAATGACTTTTAAAGGTTTTATCTGTTTTTAAATTTCTATGAGGCAAAATATTTTCATGTTTTGTATTTTTGTCTATTAATTGCTATTTTCACTGTGCTCAAAAGTTATTGTATATTTCATTTGTTTTTAAACAACTTATTATCACTTCCTCTGACTAAAGAAATGATCATTTGTGACATTGCAGTGCACATTTGAAAATGTACATTTGAGGTGTATTTATACAGACATATAAGCATTATATCATAAATTATTCTTTGTACTTGATAATCTTGTTCTAAGAGAGGTGTGTTAACATTCTTATTGTGACTTAATGTCTTTTCACCTTTTTCAGCCTAATGCCTGCTTTATAGACATTACGGTTGTCTTACTTGGACTAGGAATATTTGAAATTAATACATCTGTATTTTGAGTTTGTTAACTTTATGCTTTGTCACATCAATGTATGTTGGTGTGAAATCTACTTTGTCAAACATGAAGCTTGCACTTGTGCTTGGTGTGTTATTCTTTTGTGGTATATTTTTGTTTTCCCCTCTGTTTTAAGCCTTTCTCTTAGTTATGATTCTGTTGAACACAGAGATGGGTCTTGCTTCACGAGATAATTTAGTATTTTTTCAGTTGACAAGTCAGGTCCATTTAGTTTATTACTATAGCTATGGGTTTGTTCTCAATGTTGTCAAATTTAAAGACTTAAATAGTGTGTAAATGCACTGCATTTCTTTTTTTGCAGAAGTTTTGGTGCTTACAAATCCTGCAAATATATTTTTCTAATAATTATATTTGTTGTATGTCCTTATAATATTCTAGTTCCACTTTCTTCTTATTACCTTTTACTATCTGAACTGTCAGTGTGAAATATTTTTATTACTGTCAACTATTCAACAAGAAGTGTTATTCTGTGGTTTTTTCTTCCTTCTCTCCTAATTAAAACATCAATTGTGGGGTCATTGGCCAGAGGTATGTATTAGATGGATATGCAGTGCTAAGGGCCGCAAACCCAAAACTTCTCAGAAGGCATGCATAAAGATTAAAAGACAGCCTAAAGGGCCACAAGTCCAAATAGCATCAAAGCACATTGCCTTAAGGAATTGTATGCTGTGGTCCTTGACCTCCCCATACTCTGATTAATTAGTTAGATTAGCCCTAAGGTCAGTGATATAGCAGACCACCCTGTCATCACACTGTCTTTCCTCTGTCCCCTGCATGAATTCCTGCCCCGATGTCCTTCTGTATCCTTGCTTCCCAGTTCTATCAATAAAAAAGCCATAGCAGCTTCATATCAGGACCATGTTTTCCTGAGACTCTCTCATGCTGAGGGATCTCCGGTAAAAGGTAGCCCCTCTGGACCTTCTGGGAAGTTAACTTGGCCATTGACTCTAAGTGATCTCTCATCCTTTGGACCATCCATAGTCCTGGATGGCGACAGGGACACCCATTGTGAGGTACAGTTGAAGCACCTCACTGCAGAGGACTGATCTCCCAACCCGAAAAAGGAAAAAGGATGTGTCCCAGTAAGGAGACAAAGGCAACCACAGGAATAGCCTGGCACAGCTCAGTGAAGTTGCAGATTCGGTTTATCAGACCAGAGCTCTTTTAATGTCCAATTGCTCAGTGAGTGGGAATAGTGCATTTGTTTTTCATTTTACTCTTTTACTTTTATTCAGATGGTATGGGTCAAATTTTATCCAAAGAGAAAAGGCAACTTAAGCAACATTTACAATGTCTCTTAAGGACATATGGATGGAACATTTCCAAAGCTCAGTTTATTAAGCTATTGAGAATTACTCAACAACAATGCCCATGGTTTCCTCTGGAGAACATCCTGGATGGAAGTGGAGGACCGGGAACACGTGGGCTGAAAACTGAGAGACCTGTTAGGTGCTGTAAAAGCAGCGCACGTTGCTACCTGATCTCTTTCTAGGATCACTATCTTCTCAAACAAAAGAAGTTCCCCTAAAAAAACAAAACAAGAAAAACCTTCCTCCTCCCTGCTCATTTCCTTCTGAAACAGCCCTTCTACCTCCAAGCTTTTAGGGAACCAGAAGTGAGAGGTGGAAGGAGCTCTGAAATTATAATCCTATACACCAACTGAATGTTTTAAAAAAGGTAAAAAGAATAGATAAAAGACAACAAAAATCAAACCAGCAAGTTCTGCTTCATTGAGAGAAATTTATCAAGGAGCAGGAGCCCCTCAGTGTTTTTACAACAGCGCAAACACGGACATATACAAACCAAAAGCGATAAAGCCTACAGGGGTCTCTCCAACCTCCAGTGGTTTTAGTTGTTGTTGTTAGTTTGGTTTTGGTTTTTTGCCACTAAACATCTTTAAAGGCTGTTGTGAAAAAATAACAGGTTCTATAGGCAAAACGTGTCTGAAATGATGAATGATCATCAAATTCTAATTCTTCCTCTTTAAACCTGTATCATTTAAGTAAATATTGATGGTGCACTGCGCTGCTTTTCCCTCACAGACAGGAGATGGTGTTTTGTCAATGATTAAGCAAACTTATGCCTGGTGTCTCATTCTTCCTTAGAACAGCTCTTCACCTCTTCTGAATATATAACAGATACATACTTTGATCCATAGAGTAATTGTCATACTGAAACTTAGATGAATTCTCCACTCTTGCTTATAATTATGAAGGACTAGATAGATAATAAAGTCAACTCAAAAAAAAAAGAAGTAGAAATATTTCACTGTAATGCACTTAGCTAGAATATTCTCATTTAGTGCTGAAAAATCAACTAGAGCTTAAAAACAGTGCTATCCATTTGTTGGGGAAAAGATGGATGATTAATATGAAAAACACAGAGTCCTAACCTGTAAGCAGCACTTCCAGCTACCAGAGCCTTTAATTTCCTGAGACATTCATTTCCATTTTGTTAAGGGTTAAGGCAGAGATATGGAAGAACAATGCTAGCATAATTATATTTCCACAGGCTTCCTTCAGAGAGATGATATCCAATCTTGCCCGGACCTTTCGCACCTAACTTCTCACCCAGACCAGATCTATCAGTTGACAAGCACAACAATTATTTCTTCAGAGGAGGTATTTCTGCCTGTTACCGATTTTTCTCTGAGAATTAGAAATATAGACTGTAGTCCATCACTCAAAAATTGGACAATAACAATTTATTTAAGAGAAGTCTGGCTTGATGAAAGTCTGCAAAATCAAATGCAGTTATCACCTCTCTCAGCAGACTGCTTAGTAAAATGTATGTTGTATGAGCTGATGCTTCCAGGCCACCGCAATTAAGGTCGAATGCTTTGGAGAATCTACTGGAAAGCTGGGGGAAAAGGCTGGAACCTTTGTGCTTTATTAGAAAAATGCCAGACTGTGCTAACAGTCTCAGGTAAATGACATTAACATCTTTTTCTGGGCTCCAGAGAGTGAAAGTAGTCAATTAAAATCTTCAATACCAGGAATGTCACACTGGGTATATATACAGTCAAAAGATATTGCTGAGATGATTTTCACATGCAGCACATTGGTTTTCAACAAATTTGATGCCCAAATAGTCAGGGTGGGGGAAAAGCAAACCTATAATGTTTTTCTTCTGGAGAACAGATTCCTCCATATTTTAAATAAGAATCTAGGATAAATATTTTTACATTTCTTAGTGTAAGTATGCATTTTATTTTAAGATAAACCAGCAGAGAAGAAATTGTGAAAAGAAATAATGGGGGGGGATTGCATGGAGAGAAGGAAGGGAAGAGAAATAGGATGGAGGGAAGAACACGCCAAGGAGATGGTGTTTAGGAACCATGTTGTATAACCGGATGTTATTTGGGTACCATAATGTTACATTTCCCTTTAACCAAGACTAAGTAGCTTTTTCTTTGAGTATTGACTATGTAATCATCGGCGAAGATGTCAAAACCCTTTTCATCATCATTTGACGTGTAGAAACCCTTAATGAATCTTAAAACTGTTTACTTATTGCATACGTCTTTCTATTCTCCTGTGTCCTGCATAAGGCAGGCTGTATATGAGAATAAGTAATAGGGGAAATTAATGGAGGTTTCTGTTCCTGGTGGTTAATGGCCTCTCTATTTTCCTCTTTCTTTATGTGGAAACTTCAGTGAAAATATTAGCTATGGGAATATCTCCCAAGGACGTGTTGCCTTCCCTGTCTTCCTCGCCTTGGCTGCATTTGCCTGGGACGTCTAAGCTCTTTGTTGGGTTTTGGTTTGCTGCGTTTTTCTTTCCTCTCACATCCTCCATGTTAGCTCCTTGCATTCCTGCAACCCCATAGCACTGTGATATCCTGCAAAGCCACCTGAAGAGCATTAGGATGAAATGCATTATTTTAGGGGAACAAATACACTTTCTCAGAGCTCCTAATGGGACTGTTAGGTTAAAACTTCAGACCCTATAAGTGTCCAAAGTTCTAAGAAAACATGAGCAGCATGTGTTAGATTAATTGGTAGGGCATAGCCCAGAACATGCTTTGTTTCCTAATATTTACCAACAAAGTCACCAGGCCAATTTAAGGAAATGTTTAAAATGCCTCAAAAAAATCAAACAACACTCCACTCTAGCCAATAAGAGGAGGTGAAACAGATAGAAATGAAGATCTTGTTCTGCAGAAAGTTATAAAAAGAAATAGGTTAATCCTTCTTAAATTAAGGTATATTTTTCAGATGACCTTAATAAAATCTCTCAGCACTATGTTTTTTTGGCATCTAACCAAGGTGTTTTTAAAGTTCAAGTGGGAAAATAACAGAAATATCTGGGAAATTATGAAAATGAAAATTAGAGATAGATATAGCTCTAACATTTATTAGAATAATTATAAAATCTCAAAAACAAATGCATTATGGTAGTATTTCATGAACAGACACAAAGATTAAAGGACAAAATATACAGCCAGATTGAGAATCAAAGTGCATTTAGGTATTTAGATTGTAAAACTGGGCTGGGGATACAGCTCAGCAGCACAAGCGCCTCCCTGGCAAAAATAAGGTCCTGAGTTTGGTTCCCGGTACCAAAAAATAAAAAAATTAAAAATAAATAAAAATAAAAACAGTGAAGAATTGATTCAGTATACAGAGTGAGAAATACAGTACAGTTGCCTGCACATAGTCAAACTCATACACTTCATAGTTCACAAAAATAAATTTGTAATGATTTAAAGATGTAAATGTAAAAGATAAAACCACAAAATTATATATTCTTTATTTTGGAGCAGGAACATCTGTCCAATATGGACTAAAAGTTCAGGTGCTACTAATTTACAGTAATCAAATGAAGACAAAAATACTCAAAGAAAAATATAAATTAAAACAATAATTCACAATAACTATGTAGGAGTAATCTTCCATAAACAAATAAAAAATGCCCAGATAACCTAGAAAGTTTTAAGAAAAACACTACAGTCCCAACAGCAACATAAGCAAAGAATATGAATAGTAACTTCAGGAAAAATATAATGGAAATAAACACATGTATTGCACAAAAGTCAGTCAATGCCAATACCATCTTTCCAATTGGAAGGCCAGAAATGTTGGTGTTACAGCTTACTTTTTAATTCCCCTTATCCTACAGTTCCAATCCTTAGTGAAGTCCTGTTGCCATGTACTTAAAATATATCCAGAATAAAATTAGCAGCCTTGTGGCAATCACTGCAACCCTTACCCAAGCTGCCCTCGCCTCTTAACAGGATCCTCGCATCGATATTCTCACTGGTCTTTCTGCGTTCCCCCATGGGCTGTGTGTCCTAATCTTAACAGCAACGAGAGAAATCTATTTCAGGTACACACCAGATTATGTCTTTGTTTTGGTCCAATTACTCAGTGACTTCCCATTTTCTCGAGGAAAAAAAGCCAGACTCTTTAAGTTGTCTATAAGACGCTATGCATTCTGGTCTCTCAGTATGTCACTGACAACTTCTGCTGCCCTTCCTCTCCTCAGCTCTACCTCAGCCACACCGACCTGGGCATTCCTCCAAACTTTCAGACATGATATATTGTGCGAACTTTTGTTCTGGTTCTTCCTTGTGCCAAGAACTCGCCCACCCCAGGTATGTGTGGTCAACTTTAACTTCAAGTTTTTGTAAAATGTCTGTCTAGCAAGGACATTTATTTCTGCTATCACTTCTCCTTTGTCTCACTCTAGCTTTATTCTTTATACCAATTATCACCATCTAAAAGAGAATATAGTTTAATATATTTGTATTGAATGATATTATAAGAATGTACATATATACATAATTTTTTTTCTGTTTTGTCCACTTTTATATTCCTACCACCTATAACATACAAGCATATCCCAGGTACTCAGATATCTGTGATGTGAGGAAATTTAGTTCTACTCCTAATAGTATAGATTACAATGAAAAATCTTTTTTTCTCATTCAACAAATTGGTTTAAAAAGTAGGGAACACACACTGGCAAAGCATAGTTTTAAAAATTATTGCTGAGTGAAAAAAAAATACTACAACCCACACAGGAACCAGGCAATATTTACGAAAATAAATGGTATTAACCTTTTTGTGTAACAATCCCATTAACACATGCAAATGGATGAAATAACAGAAATTATTCATTATTATTATCTTGTTAAAGTAAAAGGAGAAAAAAGCACCAGCTTTAATTAATGAAAACTGAACAACCTGTGGAATATCAACTCAGTGGAGTACTATAAGATTGGACAAAATAATGACTTGTTTCCTGTGCACTGATTTGCAAGGTGTTCCAGGTGGTCCATCTAGAAGGCCAGCTACAAATGTGTAAGAGGGGAAACAGAGGAAATACATATTCATACTTGCTTATATGTATATAAGCTTCTTTAGAAGCTAGAAGAATGCAGAGGACACTAACTGATATTTACAGATTGCAGGAAACAGAAAAGGAAAGAACAAAGGCAGAAGAGTGATGGGCAAACTGTCTATATGCTTTTTTGTTCAATTTCTAAACAGTGTAAATGGTAACATAGTTAAAACATTTACGTGCACAGAGTTGAGAACTATTGCAAGGAAGCATATAATATTGAAGGGTTAACTTAATCACATTCTGAGCTTGATATAAGCCAGCACACAGTCTTCTCTCAAAACTGGAAACTCTGTGAAACTTTTGAGAATAGACTGCTGAAAATCAGTATGTAAATGACTGAAGTCAGCCATATGGAAAAACACCCACCTTCCTAATTATTGCTTAGAGAAGGGTGGTCCCGCTGAAGACATGAGAGTGTAGTTTCTATCAAAGTATGACTACATTCACTTGTTTAAATTGGGACTAAGACAATACTACTAATAAGATAAAAGAAGAATATTCACTAAAGGCAGATAATTGATTAGAAACACAGCAACTCTAGAATCAGAAAGAAAAACTAGCAATTCATTCCTCAGTGTCCTGTGATGGAGTCTGCTGGACAGTGGTCATTACCAGTATGCTCTGCATAAATACCCACTATGGATGTAGATGCAATGCACTGTTAAAGGTTTATATCATAACCCAATGAAATTATCCATGTCCATCTCCCCGGCAGAATTATAATCACCTAATTATTATAATACATAATGTTCTGAGGGTGCATAGAAGGGTTGGAGCCATTTGCCCATTCTATCTGATTACTAAATTGCGCAAAGAAAATTAATACATATACATTTTGTTTTCTTGAAATTTTGGTTAATGTCACTTGGTATCTCTGCCTTTGTTCTTCACAGGGATACTGGCAAATGCTACAAACCTATGAAACTGAAGACAACATTTAAAACTGAGAGTCTGTTATGGTGGAGCTTGCCTATAATCTGAGCACTGAAGAGTGTGAGGCAGGAGGATCACCAGAGTTTGAAGACAATCCGGTCTACATAGTGAGTTTAAATTTAGCCTGAACTGCATAGTGAGACCCTGTTTCAAAAAAGAAGAATAACATGTAATTGTTATGGTTTGTGTCTAGATGTCCTCCCAAAGCCTCATGCAGTCATGGGGCGGGCTTCTAGAGTTTTTGACTGACTCATGGTCCAATGGGATTATGGGTATGAATGCTGGGATTATGGGGTGTGAGTGCTAGACTTACCCTGCACTGGGTGTAGCAGGGTGAGTATCCTGCATACAATATGAGGCAGCAAAGGAGGCTTGTTCTCTGCTGCTCCTCCCTTTTGCTCTTGTGGCTTTGCTGTCTTCTGCCACCATGAACTGTTGCCCTCTGCCATGTGCCACTCTGCCTTGGAGGCTATTGAGTAGGGACTGGAACCTCCACAAACTGTGAGCTAAATAAATCTTTCCTTCCTTAATTTGGGGTGTTGGTTATTTTGTCCCAGCGATGAGAGAAAAGTAACCGAGACAATAATGATGATTCATTTATCACCAAACTATCACTAGAGATTGTCTGGATGAGCTTCAGTGATATCCCTTGTGTTCCATCATGCTTCTCCCCATTACAGGCTGTAAATGAAGGTGATTTGCTATAGGAAAAACAAATGGGGAGAAGGAGGTGGTTGAGTCAACGCCCATCACATCTCCGTTTTAAGCTGTTATTCAAAGCAAAATGTGAAAAAAAAAATGCAAGTTATATGATGATCTAGGAAAATTAGCTATCAAAGCATAAACAAAACACATGAAAAACCCCAAAGAACATGCTATTCCCTGTACAAATCATACAGCACAGTTATGAAATGACTGTTCAATTACCTGATAGAAAAGGTTCCTATAAAATTAAAAAGGTGAATTCCCTCAATACATATACAAATAAAAACTGATAAGCATTTTTGTGTCTTTTTTCTCTTAATGATCACTCAGACAAAGAGAATATTTCATTAGGGAAAGAAAAACGAGTACCTCCTAGACAGCACCACATTTTTCAAACTATGTATGTAGTGATTAATAGGTTTCTTTTAAATGTGGAATTAACATTGTGGAAAATTTACAAGAACACAGTTCAAGAAGGTTCAGGTCCCCAGTTATCCAAATGATTTCCTCTGGGGGTTTTCACCTCATTAAAAAAAAAATCATTTTCACTTAGGCTAGTCCTCACGATGGAAAATTTTCTTTTTGCCTTCTATTATGAATTTTTAAGTGAGGCAAGCATTTATTGGATACTAGAGCATGGAATATAGTAACAGCCCCAGGAGAAATCTGTTCTAGTTCCTGCTGTGTCCCTCAAAGCCACTTGTCCTTCTAGGTCACTGGATCTCTCCATCCTTTCTAACTATGACCTACTATTTCACATGTTTTGTTTTCTAGCTTTCCACCTCTCTGACACTGGTACATAGTTATCTATGCAGACAAAAAGCAAAGCTACCTTACATGATTTTGTGAAGAATTTCATGAAATGTTTGTAAAAAATACAAGGAGGTAGTCATTTTTTTTTATTTTCTAAGATAGTCACTGTACTATGCACTTCCCACATATTTCCTCATATAGTTCTCAAAATGATCTTGATGTTTACACAGCAGAGGAGCAAATCAGCAATCACAGAAGTCATCTGAGAGCATATAGGCAGAAATAGGCAAAGCCAGGTTTAGAACTCAAATTTCTTTTGAAATTCAAGACAGCTACGCAGGGCCAAGGGTATGGCTCAGTGGCAGAGCCTGCCTGGAAGGCATAAGGTCCTGAGTTCAATTCCCAGTTCCAAAAAGAAAATAGAAAAAACAAAAGACAGCTATGCCTTCACAGAATGAGCAAGAAGGACAAAGTCTGCTTTATTCTTCTGGCTTTACACAAATACGCTTTCACAACACTTCTCAGACAGATACTTACTCAGAGGTAATTGGCAATTCCCAAGTGACAACCTTGTGCATGGATTACTATTTGCCTGGTTTCTCCTTTTGGAGCATCACAGATAACATTTTTGTGGCTTTCCGTAGAATGGGAAAACAATTCTAATGTCTTAGAATGGTGTCTTAGAATTCTTATGTTTAAAAAAAAAAAAATTCTTATGTTTTAAAACATTCAAATTGTTCTTCCAGGAAGCTTTCTGAAATGGGCACGTGGGATTTATTAAGAAAGGATCTCAGGGAAAGATCCACAGGTAAAGGAATCAAGAAATCAGGATTAGGTACAAGGAAAAGGTCAACTGTAAAGCAGTTGCAACAAAAGCTTCAGCAATTCCACAGTGAACTCTGCAACTTGAATGGTGTTTCAGAGTTGTCACAAGTTAGCACGTAGACCTGAGCCTTTATAGTAACAGTTACTGGATGAGCACTGCCTGAGAAAAGGCATAGTTGGAGTAAACGTATCTGTTCATCTTGAAGCAGTTCCAGAGGAGGAAGTCCCTTGAAAGAATAAGTAAGCATTGCTTATGGAGGCTGGGGAGAATGAGTGCCTCTGAAAGAAGGGACCTTGATGGCGTGGAAAAGCATAAGTAACACCCGATCTCCCTCTTTTCTGTCACTGTGGGAGTTCCTGTCTAGATTTTGGCTGTCCATTTGCTTAGGGATTGTCTTGGTTACTTTTCTCCTTTTGCTGAGACAAAATACCTGACACCCAAAATGAAGGAAGAAAAGGTTTATTTAGTTCATAGTTTGTGGAGGTTACAGTCTATTCGGGGCTGACCTCAAGGCAAGGTGGCCCATGGCAGAAGAACAGCAGTTCATGGTGTGGAAAGTAGCAAAAACAGCAAGAGTGAAAAGGGAGTAACTGCAAGTATGCTCTTTTCCTCCCTTACATTGTATGCAAACTACCCACCCCAGGGTGAGCGTGGCACTCACCCACCAATGAACCATGCATCAATCAAAATCTCTAGAAGCCTGCCCTACAACTGCATGCAGCTTTGGGGAGACATCCAGACACAATACATAACAGGGCCATAGTCCTCATGAATATTAATTTCTCTAATTGAGTCATGTCCTACAGGTTGGTGATATATTTGTTCTTCAGAAGTAACCCTATAATGCCCATGTATAGAATAAAAACATTCTTTGAATTTTTCAGAGTACTTCTCCCAGTTAAAATATACTAACAACAGTTGATTTGGTACTGTGAAGTTTATTATAAGAGCTCATTGTGCAATCTGAGAACTGTCAAAGCTGCACTCTGTCTCATGTCTTCAGTGAGATTTGGTTCATTCCACATTTATATATTCTCACTCAGCCACATAACTTGTAAATCACTTTCTGACATCCACATGCTCATTTTACCATGAGGATAAGGACAAAGTTTTCAAATTTCCAGAAGTCTGTGGTGCAGGGCATGTAAAATTTGAAAATATACACCAAATATTTATTACTGCTCACTTGTGATATTTTGAAAATTAAAAAAAACTAAACAAAAGTCATTTGAACTGGTAGACCAGATGCTTTAAAACACTGGCAGGGCTATGGTGTCCTTCCAGAGGAAGCTAACGCATAAGTCAAGATTCTACCAGTGAGTTCCTTATTTGCCTTTGTCCCAGTTTATATTAATTTTCTCCTGGCCATGTTTTCCTTGAACAATCTTAACGTTTCTCATTAAATGTGAAATTGGACAGAATATTTTAGACATAAGTACTGACATTTCAGAGAGTGGTTTGCTTAGTTAAGCTTTCTCCTCACTGATGGGAAAGTTGCGGGAAGAGCTGGGTTGATTAAGGAGGATAAAAAGATGATTCATGTACTGTAAATAGCTGTGAAGAATGTGACCATAAGGCATGGGAGAAGTGTGGAAGCATTGTTTTTAAACATATTTTTGGCTTTAATAATTAGGTCTTTTGAGAAGAAAATTGCTGAGGAGGAAAGCCAGATTGTAGGGGCTAAGGACAGAGCCAGTGGAGAGAAAATGTTAACAGCCACCAGAGATCACTTTTATGTGAACCCACTGTTCTAAAAGTAAGAATTAAAGGCAAAGAGCAAGAAATACATTGAGATAGGGGACAGAGACAGGGAAAACGTGAGTACTATGTGCAATCATATTAAAAAGAAGTGAAATAAATTTTTGAGGGTGACAACTTAATAAAAATAGTTCAGGAGCAAGAAGAATGAATGGATGGATTTTCCCAAAATAAAAATGTGATCTTTTTTCTTCAAATATATAACAATATCTTTACAAAAATGAATTTTGACCCAAATAAACATTTATGAATTAAAAGATATTTAAATGCTTTGGCGCTAAAAATTACATTAATTTGAGGATTGATTCTTCAGTTTGAATCTTAAATTCTGTACTCTGCCATTGTTTTCCAAAATCTGCCTAGGATTTCCCGTAGCTTCATAACACTCATGATTGGTAAAATCCTTCAGGCAAATAGAGCACAGGGCTCTTTATCCTATTTTACCTCAAATCTCTCCCACCTTCCCTTGATTTTCCATTTTTTAACCTATGGTATAATTTTAAAGGTGAAGAGAGGTTCACTGGGCTTCTAAGCCTCCATAAATGATGGGCCATATTTACTTCCCAACATCAGGTTCTCTTCCTGCTAATGATATTTTCTCAAAGTACTGTAAATCTATAAAATATTTCTAAAATATCAACTGTTCTGAATAAATATGCTTGGTTTAGATACTTTAGGAGTAGATAATGAATTATAAACTCACCTTTTCTTTTTTTCTCCTCCAAAGTTAATCATTTGTTTCATTACCTTATACAGAATAAAATAATTTCTATAGTGTGTTAATAAGTCAAGTTTAGTAGTCACTAAATGATTATATATATTCATGTCTATTTAAAGAATTGTTAGTTTCTTTCAGTTATTAAATGGACAGTGATATATCTGATCAATTATTTAATTATAACAATTTATGCAACATTTTAATTGATAAGACAGGATCTTCCTTATTATTGATCTTTCTAGAATTTTCTTGGCTATTCTACTTATTTTCTAGATAATTAGTAAAGGGAGCCCTAAATTCTGTGCATATGTTCCACCTAGGTCTCTGACTGAAATCTGACCATAATGTGTGGGAAATTGCTAAAAGGCAGAAAAACAAAACACAACACAATCAATCAGATTTTACTTGCTACCCAAGAGAAAAAAATTACAATTGGAGTTCAGTAAAATTAATCATATCCTAAGTGAAGCAAGAAAAAAATCAGCAACTACATTAGGTCTGTAAAAGTTCCATGATACTATATTAAACTAGTACAGAATACAAAAATAAAAGCTTCTTGATATAAATAAAGCAGGAAAAGATAATACTTTCTCAAGATAAAGTAAAAGCAAAAGCAGCAGAAGCCAATTCTAGGATAACACAGATGTGGGACTTGTTGGAGAAAACTTTAGAATTCTCACATAGCAGTTCTAAGCATGCTTGTTGTGTTAAACAATAATACACGCATTGTAAATAAAAAATATGCAATCTCAGAAGACTAAAATCTACAAAAATACTCATAATAACTAAATGTAATACATTCCAGTGAAGTGATATTGAAATGCCAAATATATGTGTAACCTGAGGCTTCCAAGAGGAAACAGTACGTGGAACAGAAAAATGTTTATGAAGATGTGGTGACCAAAAGTTTTATACTGAGGGGAAAAATATAAAAGTACAGTTTCTACAACTTCAAGGGACCTGAGGTGGTAGAATGAGGAGTGCTACATTCAGTTACTTCATAATCAAGTGGTGGAATCACTATTTAGCATCCTGTGATGAAGAGACCTGTACAGTGGAAATGTGAATTACTTTCCCTTATTTAACAAAAAATGAAATTTGCTGACCAGATTGTGGACCTCATGCTTTAGTGTAATTCAAAAATAGCATTCACCAAGAGTATGAAAGAAGTGGGAACCTTTTTTTCTTTTCAGGTGAATGAGCAAATGAAGGCGTTTCAAACGAGAATGATCATCCAGTGTTCCCCTCTCCTTCATCAGGCTGAGTGGGAGAGGTAAGATAGGACACTGGGATAATCTGAGCAACTTTATTGACAATAACAATGTGTAATATAACAGCTATTGTTAATCCCTATCATTTGGTTTGAAACCCTGTATCATTTCTAATGTCCTTGCTTTGTGTTGTTTGCATTCTGCTTTTGTTCCTTTTATTTTTGTACTATGTTCTTTAAAATAAAAAAAAAAATGAGACACTGGGAAAATAACTGGAGATTGCTGGTAGTTATGTCTAGTTTTAGTTCTTGTCAGACACTCCATCTGACTCTTTAGTTGCCAACATGTTGAGATCTTAAGAACAGATTAATTAGCCTTGCGGAGAAAGAAGAAAAAAAGTAGGAGATAAGAAACACGGTTCCCGGGCTGCATTATTAAAGGAGAATATGTAGTATTTTAGACACTTTTGGTTTCAAAGTTACATATCTTATGAGTTCCTTGTTAGATCACATAATCATGATTGACAAATGAAGTGTTGTAATTAGATGAAACCATCATTTCAACCACACATGGAAATGTAGTTTTTGAGATTTAAAAGAAAAATTTCAGAAGAAACTTGTTCCACAGTCGTTTTGAATAATTATTCAGTTTGTTATCAGTTTGTGGAATGCTCATTACCAGTTCAAGAAAATTTTGTGTGAGGAATTATTAATTTTCTAATGACTATGCATTAGAAAACATGAAGCAATGTGGCTCTATGCTTTTTAAGAACTTTAAATAACTTTCAATATTTTAATAATTTGAAAATATTAGAATTTTTATTTTCCTAGCTTAAACTTAAATTTCTATTGAATTCAGATATAATTTAATTTACTATTGAATTTATATTGAAATGGTGTTGAAATTCCCTGTCCATTTGTTCTTTTTTTTTTTTTTTTTTTTTTTTTTTTTTTTTTTTTTTTTTTTTTTTTTTTTTTTTTTTGTCCATTTGTTCTTAATTGTCTTGCATGTTTTGTCCGTGGAGAACAAGGGAAGACCACTGACGGTTAATCCATATCTCTCTGGAATTTACAATTTAAATCTATGGATTTGTCTCTACCAACTTTTCAAATTAAGACTAAGCAAATAAAACTATTAAAAACAATGAAAAATGATCACTTCCAAGTTACTTCACTTCGCAGCTACTTGAATATTATCTCAAAGACTAGATCACAAGTCCTTGGAATTTCCGTTCCCTTTCTAGTTGTTGGTAAACTGGTAATTTGTTAAATCTTACTCAAAACTAAAATGACTTTCTTTGGCTATAACTTCCACTGATGTTCTCTATGAGGAATTACTATCTAGGTATCAATTGTTTTTTATAGATATAAAGCTTAGTTTTCAAATCTTTCTAGTAAATAGTAATTTTGACATGCTCCAACAATGGCAGCAATATCTTTCCCTAAGGATGTCCTATGAAGGACACTGACTGAACACTAGAGGGTTTCCAACTAGGGCAAATACCAGCTTTATCGCCTCTAAAATATGGGAGTACATCTGATTCAGTGCCTCCCTCAGGACGTAGCAGTTCAATCTATCACAACAGGATTAGCCGTACAGCAATAAAACTATACAAGCAGAAGTATTGAGTACTACAAAAATAACAAAGAATCTGACTACGCTAGAAGTACTTTTGTACAAACCTAAATGAAATTAAAATAGAGAAAAACAAATATAAAGGCAAATAGTAGAAAAAAATTGCTAACTTTTTAAAAACCTGATTTAAAAAGCATTTTCCTATCAGAATAAAACAAGCTACCTTAAATAAATGAAAAATTTTACTTAAATGCAAATTTTCTCTAAACAAAGGGAAAGGAAAACAATGAACACTCTTTGCCTCAGAGACCTCGTCCTGCCTTCCGTGCTCTTTGGTCATCTCCAGGGAGTTGGTGTTAAAAACAGTGATGAAAATCATTGCAATGGCAGTGTCCTGACAAAAATAAAACAAATTGCCAACATCTTTCCCTGGGAGGGTCTCTTGCTTGGTGCCTGATCTTATTCATTAGTCTGTTGACACCACAGTTGTTAAATTTTGGTTAAAATGGCTACATTTTGCCATTGTTAGTTAAAAACAAAATAGTCCAGTGTGGGAGTGAGGTATGGTTATATTAGTTTCTTTCTAAACTCTTATAAATATTAACATAATATCTGGCAGTCAAACCTGTCATGATTTTCCTTGAATGTCTTTTGAGTCATGAATATTCAAGTGATTTTAAGCAATTATCAGGTAAGAATATAAGGAATATATTACAAGGAGATCTTCCAAAAGCATAACAATTACCTTTCTGAGTTGAGTATACCTTAGTTCTGTTGTTTTCCAGTTGTTCTCTGAGAAGCTGTGGTAATTTTAACAAAGTCATTCATGTTGCCTTCAGGGGAGGCTGAGAAATGTAGGGTTGGGATGGGAACCCCAAAGTTGCCATTCTACCACTTTTAACAACAACAACAAAAACCTAAAATACTATGTTGGGCCTCAATTTAAATTTCTTTTGAAGAAATAGTACTTCTATTTTAACAAGAAGAAAAATTACCTTTTCTACTTGAAAAGGATTTTTTTTTTTTTTTTTTGAGCTAATGAGCTGGAACCATTGACCTTGCATGCCTTCTTGAAATATCTCATTTAATTTTCTATGTTCTCAGCAGAGTTACTGAAGCTACTTACTGAAATGTTTCTTATCTTATTGCTCTCTTCCATATTATTATGAAATTCATCTTCTTCACCCTTGTCACCCAGGCTTACAGAGGTTAACGCTCTTTTCAGAGAGAGAGAAGGCAGACGGAATAATGCAAAGAGGCGTTTGGTCTAAAGAGAAGTGTGTGTGGCTGGCTGTAAGTCCAGTTTAATAGCGCTGCCTTTGCTATTTGAAATCACAAAAGGCCTTTACGTGTAGCACTCTTTCCTAGGGACGGAAAATAACAGTGTCTCCGGGAGATAGACACATCTCAGGTGACATCAGGTGAAAGATATGTGGGTAGCAAATATAACACAATAAATAAATGTAATAAGTGGACTTGAAGGATGGATGCTTGGGGACCGAACCAGAGAGTCAGTGGGAAGATAGAATCTCATGAGCATTTAGTGAAAAATGAATTTGGCAGCCTGGTAAAACAATCGCTCCAATAAATGAGCCCTGCTATGTGTAGTTGTGGGGAGGAATGTCTGAAATTTCTTATTAAAGTGTTACCATTCCAATGCAATTTGGTTTCTGTGCTTGGCAAGATATCCTGGACTCTTAAAATGTGAAGACAAGAACACTGAATTCCATCCAAGAGAGCAATTCAATCTTTTTTTTTTTTTAGAAAAACTCACTTGATCTGTGAAGCAAATGGGATATTTAGGAGTTAAATTCTGTCATATTTGGCATCTGCTCTTCTCTCAAGTAATAATTTTGAAGAAATCATAACTCTTTGATAAGCATATGTCCCAGAGCAAAGCAGAGATAGTCTTGAAACTGAGTTTAGGGGAACAGATGATTTGCAGCATTACAAAGTCAGAAGTCATGCAAAATAGATGCAGTTTTCTCTTTTACAGCAGGCCCAACATTTTTTTCTCCATCTAAGAAACTTCTGAATGCTCCCATCAGTTGACCCCTATATGCCTGTACTGATTTGTGGTGAGTGACTATGTACATTACACATGTACACATGTTACCAGTATGTATACATACATGTGCACCATATTATTAAAACAATGGCCTGCATCACTTCCAAAAGCCAACTGGGAACTATGTGCATTGCCAATAATGTATAAGTTCTTGTTGAAGACCATATAGATTTCTCTTTTAAAAATTAACATCAGTTTTGTGTTTTCCTGGTCCCTAGACCTGGTTTGGAAATAGGAGATAGGGTGTGATGCCGCTGAGTGGGGAAATAAGCAGGATATGTTAATCACAAGGTCCCAGAAGAGTGTCAAATAATTCCCAGAACAGTGTCAAATAATTCCCAGGACCCTGTACATAAAGCCTCACGTGGTGTCCCAAGATGTTGGAAGGCATGAAAGAGACGAGACGCCAAGACGAGCCCGCTGTCGTGACGCTTCACCATAGCACACCCTGGGTCTCCCAGTTCAGGGTGTACTTTTATTTCTGCCCTTTTTCTCTCCCCCCCCCTTTTTTTTTTTTGCCCAAGTTGACTTTGAAGAGCCAGCTTCTCCCTTATACCTTCACCTTTCACTTTTCAAATAAAATCTTGGCACTGTTTTTGGTTTGTCTCATTCAATTCTTTCTTCCAGGCAAAAAGGACCTGGAATATGTTTAACGGGTGAGCTGTTCTTTAAAGAACTACCTGATAGTAATCTGTTCTAAAAAATCTTTCTCTTCTTCCCAATACCTTCTCTGTCTTTCAACTAAAATTTCCTGAATTTTCTATATTTTATCAATGCACACTGCTACAAAAGTGTCCATTTCCTTGGAGTTCCCATAATGAAACCATAGTGCCCTGCACATCTAGTACATTGTTCTGGTCTTTGAGTGTGTCCGGCATCAGTGCTTCCTGTTCCACTGAAGTGGTGCTGCATGGAGCAAAAGTAAGGCTGTGAAGCTGAAACTGGAAAATTACTATGGGAGCTTGTAGTGCCCAAAATGATATATAGTTCTCTACAACTGGCTAAATCATGCTTCTGAAAGTGGTTTTCTTAAGATTCACTTTTGTTTCAGGTTTGGTATTAAGTGAAGGTGAGGAGGAAATGAAGATGAAGAAATGTATTTTGTAACAATATTTTAGGAACTTACCATTTCTCCATAGGTATCACTCTAAGGTATGCGATTTTCCCCCAATGGAAGATTCAAGATACAACATCTTTATTTTATCATTCTGCATCAAAATGTCCCCTGAATTAATGAACAGAAAAATAGTCTCATCAGATGGTGCATAAATTGTATCTAATTCATCAAGTCACTTAAGGGTAGGAAAAGCCCAATGAAGACCTTAACTGCAAGGGAAAATTTTGAATTTTTAACTATAAAAAATAAGTGGTCTTAATGATAAAATTTTGATGTAGATCTTTTAAAGCATGTAACATTTCTAATCACTTAGGAAATCTTATTGCATCAGCAAACTCCTTGGCTTTTCATAGAAATAGTTTTGCCAGGATCTGTAAGCCCATCAGAAAGTCTGATTATTAAGTACAAATAATCCTTTTAATAAATCAGTGCCCGATGGTTGTTATTTTTAAGTATATCTTTTATAATCTTGTCCTTGAGGGGACATTGTTATGACTTTACTTAAAAAGAAAAAAAAATTCTGAGATCTATTCTTGTGCATTCTATACTATTGTATTTATGTAAAAGATATGTTTCACATACAAGGTATAATGGAAAAGCATGCTGAATATGTAAATTGTAAAAGAAAGATTACAGTAAAGGCACTGTACCTGTATTCTGTCTTAAATATTCCTCCTAGCTTTGGACACATTTTATGCCATCATTCCTGTCATCCTCTGAAGCAGATCTGGAAGCTTTTTTCTTAAGTGCCTTTAGTGTCACAGACATGGCTGTCCATATCCTGAATAAATTCTACATGTTACCTCTCACGGTTATTTTAATTTCAGGGAGGCGTAAGAAGTCACCAGGTGCCAGGTGTCAAGGTGGGTGAGGACACAGTGTGATGATTTTATGAGCTTGTCTTTCTTTGAATGGCACCAAAGACCATCATTCATTGTATTTTTTAGTCATATCTTTTTAAGACACTCACAAAAGCAGACTTCCATAACTACTTCACCTTCGTTTGTGTGTTTCAAGCAAGCAGGAGTGTTGTGAGGTCTATTAATAGCAACTGTCTTTTACTGTAATTATTTCTCAAAACGTAAGCATTCCTGGATATTTCAATCACCTCTCATACTCCTAAGACTTGTTCAAAAAGAATGAAGTAATTTGCCTGAGTTGTTTAAGAACGGTCCACTTCAGCCATTCCTCTTAATGACTGCGCACGATGTCAGTTACCTCCTCTGCCTGTTGTCTTGTACCAAGACACATAACATTGCTTCCACCTATGCACAGGTATTCTTTACCAAGATCAGTCAGTCTTTGACAGCCAAATTAGGGAGATTTCCTTTTTAAGGTATCAGACAGCATAAGAAAGGTATAGAGATAAAATGAGTTGTGAAGAATCCTGCATACTCAACTTACCTACTTCCATACACCATAGGTATTTGCACCACCATGTCTGCTTGTTAATTTCTCACCAGCGTCCTTGCTAGATTAATGTTTGCTAAATACAGACTACCTATGTATCTTTCAGAGAAAGTACTATGAACAGCATAAAATATACAGCATGATTCCTAAACTCAGCTAATAATTGTCATAAAGACTAACACAAACTGGGCTAAGAAATAGTCTCTCTTTTACTCTCAGTTTTTTTTTCTCTCTGACAATAGAAATGGGCACTATTAGGGCAAAAAGAAAAAACTCACTATGATCTTGTTATTATGCTGTTAATTTTTCCAATAATTTGTTTCTGTTTGTCTCCCTGGTACCTGTGTCAAAAAATTCACAGTGATCTGTGACGCTTCTCTTTATCTCCTTACTTACATCTGACCCACAAAGAAATTCCACTGGCTCCAATTTTAAACTCTACCTAGAATGTGGACACCAGATACTCTGCTGCCACCCTAATCTGAACAATTGCCCTTTCCTTCTGCATTGCTGCCAGCAGCATTCTGGTTTATCTTTTGCTCCTACCTTTGTAGCACCCCGGTGTATCCTCAGCCAACTACAGTCATTTAAAAATTAAGCAACATGAGCCCATTCCAATGGCTTCCTATTTCACTCTGAGAAAAGGACGTCTGTTCACATTGCTCACAACACCCAGACTGCTTGCCTCTTGCTATCTCCTTCAGCTCCTCTCTGCTCTCCGCTACTTGTTCATAATATTATAGGCAGTTGAGTTAGGTAGAAATATTACAGGCAGGCAGACAGAGGTGGATCTTCAAGGGAATCAATACAAAAGATGAAAACACATTACAACTGTGGCCAGAGATGCTTCTGTTGGAAGCTAGGCATCAAGATAAAGATTGACCAGGACTGCATGCCTCCCCAAGGGATAAACAAGGGGTAACAACTGGTCTAGTACAGTCTAGAGAAACATCAGTCACCTCTGTAGGTGACCAAGACCCTCAACCCAGCCCTTCCTGAAAAGTTATTAGTTCTTTCCATGTACATTTACGATGTTACTTGTTTCCCATTGGAACAATATTACCTAAGTGACTGTACATGCAATCCTATTGGTTGATCATACTTTTGACCCACGTTGAACCCACCTTGTGACTTTGCTCTGCGAAACATCCTTTAAGAAATGAGCTTATTGGCAATGCATTCGGGTTCCCTTCTATCCTCCTCAGGAAATGTCTCTCAATAAATGTTTCCTCCTCTTAACCTCCGTTGTTCCTTAGACTCCATTCTTCGATTTGGGGGAACACAAACTTGGCACATTGGACATCTAACAGGTTGGAAGCTCTAATATTTCCCCTATATCTTTTGGAGGTCTATGTCATTCCTATTTCAGCAATGACCCACCCACATTGAGCCCATGGTTGTCCTCGAACCCTGCAGGAGCACTCTTGCTTTTCAGGCATTGTTATTGTTTCCTCTTTCTGGGCCTTGCTTCCTGTCCATAGAGACCTGATGGACTCAGCCCCTCACCCAATTCCAGTCACTGCTCAAATCCCCCTTTCCCTCTCAGGGTTATTCTAACTACCCTACTCAGGGTGGCAAAAGGTTCCCTCTGCCTTCCACTCTCCCTTGAAACCCTGATTCTGTTCATTCTGCCTACTCTTTATTTTTCTACAGTATATGTCAGACTAAAATATAACATCATTTTTGCCTTTGTGTTTATTGCTCATTTTCTGATTCCTCTACCAAGAGACTATCTCTTCTGGGATGAGGATCCTTGTCTATTTTGCTCACAGAAGTATCTCCAGCATGTAGACTAACACCTGACAAATAGTAACATGTTCAGTGAATAGCCACTGAGTAAAGAAATGGTGGGGTTTTGTCTAACTCTGTTCATTTCTCAAACATAAAAGGTAAAACCCACATGAAAAAGAAGGACTTTTATATGTTCCAATGGTGAACATAGTCAGTGTCTCAGTCAACTAAAAATGCTATAATGAATTCCACAGAGTTTCAACTTATGAATTGGGAGGGGAGATGTAAGCATTTGGTCTAAAGTAATCAATGTCCTGCTATTTTAAGTGCACACTAAATCCAAAGACACAGGGGCAAGCCTTTACATACATATTGATAACTCAGTGTACATTCTTACACATTGACACTAGATTCTGTGCAGATATAGATAATGCGTAAAATATGACTCTTATCTCTAAGAGATTCTCTTGGTCGGGAGCTTAATGAACAAGTCTGATTCATATTAACTAGTAGAAAAATCACAACTCTTGCTACAGTCTATGGAATTGTTCACAAACTTGAATATGCATGAGAACCAACCACAGAATTTATTAAAACAATGATTGCTGGACTCTAACCCACAGATTTTCTGATTCAGTTGGTCTTGGTTGGACTAGAGAATGCACATTCCCAACAAATTCCCAAGAAGTACTAATTTTTCTCCAGTACTCTGTATTTAGAGAACCACTGCATTTTGGTTCATATTACTGGCTGTATGTTAAAAAACCAACCTAATTTTTTAATTTAAAAAATACACAACAACCAGGCATCAACTCTATTGATTTATGTTTAAATAGTGTACAATGGGACATAGTTAATTTGATACCAATGACCATCTGCTGAAGAATGACTGTTATTACCCAGAGTTAGAATTTCCGTATTAAAATCAATTGAACATAGAAAAGACATGCAAGAGGAGAAAGCCTCTTGCAGTTAAGTGATGCATTATGAGGTAATTGATCTTTCTTTCCTTTAGCAAATTCTGTAAACTTAATTTGAAAATATGAAGTGGGGCAATATTTTCTTTTCATTATCTATCATGACTTGAACTTGTAATAGTCAAGATTAGAAAGGGAAATGAGTACTTACTAATTCAGGTTCATATCCTTTGAGATTCTATGATCTTTGGGGCAAATATTTTTATTTTCTTTGTGAAGAATAGTAATTCTAACACACATAAGGAGGACCAGCAACTCAAAATCTTTAATAGTCTGGCTTCTACTTGCAAGCCCAAATATTTTCCCTAGACTGAACGCGCTCTGTCGGCATAGATGGGTGGTGCAGGACTTCCTGAGTAGGTAAGTGCAATGCTCTTCTGGCTCTGGCTCTCACATGAGAACATGTCAGCACTGCTATCATGAGATAGCACCTACGGGATGACTTTTAGCAGGAACATTTCAGCTTATTACAGAAACTCCAATAAAGATAAATCTGCAAAGAAACAAAAATCTCCTCAAGATGTTATATATTCCTTTTGCAAACTTTTCCACCCCCCCACCTATTACCTCTACATACAAAGGGCATTTTCAAAAAAGAGCCATGATGTACCTTTCAAAATTCCTGCCAGATCCATTTCAGAGGGCAGTCAGTCCCAATAAAATGCTTCCTATGACATTATTAACTAGGACTACTCAAATCATGATTTCCTCGAGAAAGACTACATTGATCTAGTCATGAAATGTTAAAACTGTAAGTTTAATTATTTCTTAAAAGAAAATTTTTGAGTCTTCTTTAAGCATCTTAAGGAAATAGGTCATCTTTTATGTGTTTTGCATTCACAATTCATCCTCTAAGTCTAGCACAATCCTGACTTAACTTTGAATTAAATGAGAGGTCGGAGATGTAGCTCAGTGGCACAGCACCTGGCTGGCAATGCAAGGTCCTGATTTCATTCCTGGTACAAAAACAATAAATCAATGTTGAAGTAAATAAAAATCTTCCCATATATCTTATTTTTACTTTTACAAAATGCATTTTTTCTGAAATATGTTTTTCTCACTGAGACTGCAGAAGACAAACATAATAACTTACTTTTAGTATATGTTTGCAGTAGAAATTACTGTGTTTCTTGTGCGGAGTTGGTACCTGTGCATGACACATCTTAATTCTTTTTTACATTCCATCTCCTCCTCTCCCTGCCCTCTCCAACCAGCTCTCAATCCCCTTTCCTGCTGAGAAAGATCTACTTCTCTATTTCCTATTATTTATCTTTCATTTTCCTCTATTTACATTTTGGGTTTCTTGTGCAATATTTCAGTATCTGATTTACTTCATTTAACAGTATGGCCTCAAAGTGTACCCATTTTCCTACAAACAATTCAGCTTATCCTCCTTTGTGGCAAAGTAGTATTCTTTTGTGTGTAAATACCGTCATCCATTCATCTGTTGATGGACATGTGTTATGGTTGATACATTGTGTCAACTTGGGGAGTCTAGAGGTTTGGCTGAGTGATTCAGCAGGAAGCCAGGGTGCTTACTTTGTATACATCCTGAGCCTGTGGAATTGGAGGGCATGGACACTGTGTGAGAGCTACGCCCCTTGGGTGGGGGTAGCCTGTTTACAATGTGAGAGAGAGAGAGAGAGAGAGAGAGAGAGAGAGAGAGAGAGAGAGAGAGAGAGGCTGCTTGCAGCCATTCCTCCCTTTTTGCTGGTTTCTTTTGCTGTGCTCTGCTGCCTTGAACAGTTTGCCCTCTGCATGTGCCACTCTGCCTCTGAACCAGCCAAGTGTGGACTGAGACCTCCACAAACTGTAAGCTAAATAAACCTTTCCTTCCTTCATTTTGGGTGTTGGGTATTTTGTCTCAGCAACGAGAAAAAAGTAACCAAGGCAACATATAAGGTGCTTCCAAAATTAGCTGTTATGCATCGTGCTGCTGTAAACATGGATGTGCATGCGTCGCTGTAATAAGATGCCTTTAACTCTTTTTGGAAATTCCCTAATAGAGAAATAGGTGGGTCAAACAGAATTTTAAATTTTAGTTTTTTTAAGGAATCTCTGTTTTGCATTCCCAGAAACAAGAAACATAACTTTTAAACATAAAAATTATTTAGATATTTTTACGCCAGTTGTTTTGCTTCCATTCTCTTACTGCTCTTACTCAGATAGAATATATCCAATTCTTTTAGCTGTTCTCATATGTTAAGGTATTGTGGTGGATTGACAACTGGTGGTTAATTTGTAACAACCAGCTTAACTGAACCAGCATGGTGCTAGGTGTGGCGACCCAACTGAGGATTGTTGCTGGCAGCATAAAAGGCAGAACTAGAGAGAAAGATGTTTAGAAGCCATTGGAAGCTGTGGTGAGCTGCTGGGTGCCGGTAGAAGCTGTTAAGGAGCTGTTAATTCTCTTCAAGGAGCTTCTCATGCCGGCTTTCCTGATGAACTCAGCTGTCCTCATCATCCAAGGAGCTCGGGACCTTGTTGTCACTGAGAATGGCTATGGTTCACTTTGGGGTAGCTCTGGTCCTCACTGCTTCTCGGCTTCAGAGGGAGAGATGTTGCACTGCTCAGTCTCTTGGAGAAGACTGTCATGTTGGCTTTCCTCATGGGAACTCAGCTGTCCTCACCGCTGGAGGAACTTGGGACCTCACTGTTGCTAGGGATGGCTGTGGCACCTTTTGGGGAAGCTCTGGTTCTTAATTTGAGCACGGCTCTCTGGCTCCAATGCAGATCCCTCAGCCTGCTAGCACAGATCCTTTGTCCCACTGGCACAAACTTTCCAGATTCCACCACTGAACTTTGGGACTTCTCAGCACAGATGCATGAACCAGGCCTGCATGAGACATCATTGTGGGTTCATGGGAGGCATTGTTATGGGCGCTAGGTCTTCTGCTGAACTAATGAAGGACATTATTGTGGGATCCTGACCCTCAGGTGAATTCTTTGGTCTTTAGTGTATGGACATATTTCCTGCACTCTCTGTTTGTACATAATTCTTGGGGTGACTATTACACATAATCTTATAAAATATGTGTCCTGTATTGTATTGTTCCCCTTGCAAAACCCCCAACTATGACAGGTATCAACAGCCCTCATTTCTTCATGGCTTGGTCTTAGGTCAGAGATTAAAAAACTGAAGTCTTTGGACACATAGGAGTTCATAAATGTCTTTCAAAGAATGCTGTAAACCTTCTAAAATTTTGCAGAAAATTTTGCATATGTGTAATTAATCATATTTTATCAAGGGATATCAACAGCTTTTTTTGCATCTCCAGGTGGAAAAATGTGATCTATAAAAGATCAAGAATCACATATGGAAACAATTTGTTTTGTCACAGTAGATCTGAAAATATTACCCCAAAATGGTCCATAATGTTGCACCCACCAAACTAGCACAAAGGAGCCAGTGCTGCCCTTGGTCAAGATACTATTTTGGTTTAAGGAAATCCAGCTTCCAGTCACCTCTAAACATCATTCATTCTCCTTAGTCAACACTAAAATTTATTTGCAAATACAACTGCTGTCTTTTACGTCACACTTAGATATACATGAACTCATGTGAACTCATGATCAAATGGTCTTTCATTGCTACTGTTAGATGTCTTTCAGCATGGAATCCATATTTTACATTTACACCTCTCAAATTTCATCATGTTGACTTGACACCATCATTGTCATACACATTTTCATGTATCTTATTTCTTACATTAACTTTCCTAGTTTCCACTCATTTATAAATTTCATAACCAAGTCTTCTCACTCATGTTCTAAGTAGTTGAAGACTGATGACAAGTCTATACCAGTCCTTAAGACACCTCCTTTAAAATTGCTGTGTAGCTGCTAATCCATAATATTTGAGGTTTATCAGTCAGGTGCACGGATATATCATAGAATCCTATAATACATATCTTTCCAGTGTTTTAGAAGAGATTCCTATAGAGCCTGAATGAAATTATGGCTTCCTCTGTCAACAACATGTAGTTTGTTAATCTGTCACCTCAGGAAATTAGTTTTATTTGAACAAAACTAAACACACTATAGTCAATTAGCATCTAGATATTGGCTTTCCTTTTCTAAATTTGCTTAGTATTTACAAACATTGTCAATTTGAGATAATCATTGAAAAAAAGAGATCCTCAGTACAAGGCAATAATAATAAAATTATGATCAAAAATATAAGTAACAACTACACATCTATTTGAAAAAATCAAGAAGAAAAGATTTTGAATGTTTTTTTATAAGGGAATACTCTGGTTTCTCTTCAGATTGCCTAAAACTTTTGCCTCACTCTGAGGGAACAATATATATTGGAGGGGACAGGTGTGTTTAACAAGATTTAAACATTGCACATTGTATACATACGTCAAAACATCACATGATACCCTGTTAATAAGTATAAGTTTTATGATGTAGTCTTAAGGTTCATGAATTTTTAACTTTTAAAGTAGATCATCTTTGGACATTCATATTTAAAGCAATAAATTTGCTTTATGATACAGAAGCATGCATTGTAAGATTAATGAGAAAAATTTAACCACTTTGTACAATAACATTTATTAAGCTTCAAGTATATTTTTATGTATAATTTACAGATGTCTTATTAATTTTAACGACAAAACTTATGATATTTTTATTTCCTGCTTGGCATAACTGATTTATCTATAAATATCAATAGCTTTCAAAATGAAAAGGTAAGCTTGCAGTTTGTACTTTAGAAGTGCAACAAGCATAATAAGAGTGAATGAGGGGCTGGGGATATAGCTCAGTGGAATAAGCGCTTGCCTAGCAAGCGCAGGGTCCTGAGTTCGATCCCCAGTACCGCAAAAAAAAAAAAAAAAAAAAAAAAAAAAAAAAAAAAAAAAAAAAAAAAAAAAGAGTGAATGAATAATTCAGTAAATAAAAGAATATATTAAGCAAAATGAGATAATTGGAAATGACTTATTAATTTAAGAATAAGTATGTTGCACTGAGGAAATTTATTACTATTTTAGAAAGAGAAAAACACACAAACCCCAAATTCTAAAGAATAAAATAATTTATTTTGAACAACTTTCTATTATAATTTTGAAGTTTTACAAAGCATATATGCAATGAAGGCACACTTAATTGCTATAGAGAAGACAAAGTAGCTCAAAAATGACCTTAGCTGTTGATAGTATATAATTTTATTGGCTGAGAGACAAATTATACATTAGAGTGAAAGGGTTGTCACCCCAGTCTCCAGGAAAGGGAAGAACCGGAGCTACGAGGATAACAGGAAATAAACCATGATACACTAATTACATACAATGTTCTATAGTTTAGCTTCATGTTCTATAGTTTGAGAAATTGCAAGGGCTACTCGGAAAAGCCAAGATATATTTTTAGATAAAATGGTCTACAAAACTAGTAACAATGGAACCAGAAAAGCGTTAAAATTCCTAGCATACAACAGCTCTTATACCACCTGAGAGGAGTCCGTACTACATCACGTCCACCGGTATGTGACCGCCTGCTTGCGTGTTCCCACGCGCCGGTGAACTTCTGCCTGAAGAGTGGCTAACGTGTCTCAGCTAACGCTGCATTCCTAGCGTCTGCCTGTTCTTTTGTCCATGCCTCTCAGAGGTAATTGATGTTTGCTGAGTCCTAAATTCTGGACTAAGCGTTTGAGTTTTTTTTCATTCTTAAAACACTTAAAACAGGAGATAATATATCAGTTTACTGCATAAGAGATGAAAACCTCCCACTTTGGCTCTCACAACTTTTGCTCTGCTTTGGAGATGAGACGTGGTAAGAGAGGCTATGGATGCTGTGCTTGAATAGTCCTGTAGTGGGAACAAGAGGCTTAGACTGCCTTTCTCCAGTAATGTGTTTATGTAGCTAGTCTGTGCTCTATTACTTAAAATGAAAACAATGAACTACTATGATATTCAGCAGCATGGATAAATATCACGTTAATAAATATAAAATAGAAGAGGGTGAAAAATATGCATGTATGATTTTGTATATATGAAGCCAAAAAAAACTAGCCTGCTGTGGAAGGTTAGAGAGAATGATGGCTACTCACGCAAGCAGGGTCTTCACTGAGACGGGACAGGAGGGAAACACTGAAATGCCCTAAATCTTAATCGTACTGATGTTTAACTGTATGCACATACACATACAGAAGGTCTCAGCTGCACTTTATTACAGCATAGTAAAATGAAACATATTTTTAAAAATATTAAAGCAATAATACTTAACATGTTAATATTTAATAATATTACCAAAATGTAATTAAACATAAATATGAATATTTTTCATTTACATGTAAATGTATAGAATTACTTACTTTTTTTTTTTTCCGGTACCAGGGATCGAACTCAGGACCTTGCACTTGCCAGGCAAGCGCTTATGCCACTGAGCTATATCCCCAGCCCCCTACTTACTTTTTTTTCTGGAGGCTTTTTTACCTACTCTAGTTTCACAGGTGCTTAATTTTTTTAGACGTTGAAAGTCTTATTTCATTTTTCAATTACATTTGGGTTTTTTTCTTTTCATTTAAGCAAATATTTTATATGCTGTTGTATCTTTTCTGAAATAGGTTGTGTTATAACTTGCATTTAAATAAAGTCTACAGTAAGGTGGTTCTAATAATATCAGTTAAAACTTCAAAATCTTAAAATTACTGCAACCTCTTCTCTTTATAGACTACATCAATTGTGATAAACTACAAAAATCTATTTATTGAGTTTTAAACATTTAGAAGCCATTGTTTTTTAACAACTGAGGAAATTATGACTAAGGCACAATATCTATACAATAACATGAATTACCATTAGCAAGAAAATCAATAGAAGCATTTATTAAACTATACAATTTTAAGAATTTTTTGGAAGTGTAGCAAATGATTTGGGAGTCCATAATGCAACTCTTCATATATTTGGGTTGCATATAATAAGCCAAGAGAAAAAGGACATTCAAATTTCTGCTGAAGAACCCCATGATCTATAGTATGTTCCTCTGTAATACCTACTTTCTTCTAGCTTTTACACAGAAAGAGAAAATACAGAGTAAGAGGACAAGATCCAACTATTCAACTATATGCTGACATCCTAATAAGAAATGTCATACTTGGCCTTTGGTTTCATTTTCCCAGAATATGGAATTATTTTTCTCTCCATCTGAAATTCAGTTTTCTAAAATACTGTATTATTTCCTGAAATTAAAGAAAGACAGAATCAACCATCATTTTCACTTGCCATATATATGTTTTTGATGTCTAGTTCCTGCAAAGGACACAGAATTATAATCACATGTAATTTTATCAATTATACTCAGATCAAAACAGACCAGCTGCCTCAAAAAGTGTATGTATACATATGTATATACTCTTTCTAAAAATAATTGCCTAAGAAGCTCATTTCTTCTAATGTTTTAAAGACTTGTGAGCACATACTCAATCTCTAAATTTCGTGATCATGAAATTAGTGGTGCTGCAGGATTTCCAGGAAGATGGCAACCAGGTAAGCAGAAGAGAAAGATCCTCCTGGAGGATTGCCACCCAGACGCTGGAATATAGCAACATGAGAAAGACAAGGAGAGAAGTGGGTCCCCTGGTCCCAGAAAGTATTTGAAATGAGAATTGAAGCCCTTGGAAAGAACAAACAAGATCCCTCCCAGAGGAAAAGCTCAGGCAGCCACCATGGCACAGTTAGACGAAGAGGAGGAGAAAGAGAGATTCACCACTCCATACACACCCTCAGCCTACTCCCTCATTCCTACACTTGCAGCTTCAGCTTCAGAATCCCGTGCTTGCAGGAGCCTCCTGACTTGAGCAGAGGAGAGTGGAATTCTGACAGCTGGGCCAAAAACAGAGCAGAGAAAGCACAGCCCAGAAAAGAAGCAGTAGCAGCTGGGACATGTTGTTGAACCCTTGGTGATGAAAAGGTGCAAAAGGCACTAAAGCAGCACGCCCACTTTGCAGTGGCCCTTCTAATCAGTGCCCTGAAACAAGGCAGAGACAAAGCAACCAGCGCACAGCCCTCCACACCCACCTCTGTGCCCTCCCTGAGACTGTGGCCTGCTACCTCTCCCCTGTGAGAGCAACTACCAGCAGAGAGCAGCAGAGAGCAGTGGCAGCAACCCGAGGGCCACCACATTACCTGGGGATCCAGCCAATGAACCAACAGGAACCAGAGGACAACAGTAAGAGAAAGGTGCAGGTGGAGGTGATACAGATGTTCCCGCACCCTTCTCACTCCAACACCAAGCAGGAAGCACAAGCTGTGTTACTGGGCTTCAGCCCCCACTCTGAACTCCCTCTTTGAGCACCTTGAGACTTGCCCCCCCCACATTCAACATGTGTTCCCGAGCACCAAGAGGGACTTCATACTGCTTACATATATGAACCTTCTATGAACCCATAGTGACAAATTATACAAAAGGCAGCAGTCTTGGGAGTTTGAGAGATGACAACATACTCTACACAGAAGACCCAAGAAACTCCTCCAATTGTCTCCTAACACTAAAAACTAAACTTAGTACACATTGTGGCCTACCTCAATGAGCACGGGTGGGGGAGACCTCATGCCACTTGTGCCCAGCATCGTAAATGTTCCCAATGCCCAGCTGTGTAAGGGGCAGGGAGCGCCACCACTGGAGATTGAGAGGTGGGAGGAGGTGAAGACCTGGAAGTAGGGTGCAGACTGGTCCTCTAGCTGGGTGGGGATAGCCTCCAAAGAGTCAAAGGTGGCCTGCAGGGAGACACTGGTGGCCTGTGAGGGCACCCCAGGGGCCCTGACAGGGAGCTCAGCAGCCTGTGGTGGGGAGGGGCTCCCCACAGGCGACATGAAAATCCTGAGGACCTGGACCAGGCCACTGGGAGCATGGTGATGAGATGGAGCCTGGCGGTGTGCAGGGGTGACCCCACGAACTTGACCAGCCCCCTAAGAGCCTTGAGGACTTGTCAGTGGGGTGCTGATCACACTGTGACTGGGTCCTTGCCTACGTGTCATCATTGAGGTTCAGTGCTTTTCCACCTAATGCCATAGTAATTAGTGTGCACCCATATTTGTTGCAGCATAATTTGAAGCAACCATGTGTCTTCCCAATGTGAGAGCCCAAGGGAATGAATAAAACCAAAAGTACAATTATTATCAGAGAGAAGATGACTGATTAGGTAGGAGAAGAACAGAGATGAGGGTGAAGAAAATTGATTAATCGTATGTACCTTTATTTGTATAACTGAGTAACAAATGAGAAGATAACATGTAATACATGTAAACATGTAATACAGCAACCACTGTTAATTCCCTGAAAAAAAGAAAATTAGTGCTACAGTAGGGGAAGTTGGGAAATGGAAAGACATTTTTGTTTAAAAATATTTAAATTTCAGGAAACAACTTAGATGGGAGGCTTAGGTATGTAACTCTTCATACACGTGCAATGCAGATTCAAATTTTGTTAAAGAACCCTAACACAGACAATGCGTTTCTCCATCCTTTCACTTTTTGTTTCTGTACCTATTAATGTGTTCCTATCATAAAGGGGGGAACATTTTTTAATTGCTTAAAGAAAGAGATCTTTTATTAGTGCATCAAAAATCAAGATATGGGAGAATTCTTATTTAGTGATAACAATGAATAAATATTAGCTAAAATACCCTTCATATTTACAAGGCTTCCAAATATATGCAAAGTACCTGAGTACATATTATGTACTATCTTCTAGGTCAGAATGATTATGGATCTTTCCCTATAATAAGAGTAATTTTGGAATGTAAAACTATAGAATTTCCATTCCAAAAATCATAGAAACTAAAAACTTTATGGATGCTTAATCACTATATTATTGAATGGTTAACAATCACATAGATATATGCAAAATATATAAATATCCAAGAACTAAGATTGCAGAATCTATAATTTATAGAAACTGTTATGATTACTATTGAAATGCATCTCATTTATTCATTATATTGAACAAGACACTGTAACATATGAACATTTCATCAGTCTTAATAAAACTACTGCCTAAATTATCACATCTTTGATTTGAAAATTCAATATGTTTATACAAAATAGGAATATGTGGCAAAAGCTATTTTTACTGCTTTTCCTCTCTTTCTTAACATAGGATTCTTAAGGGTGTATCTTGGAGAGAAAAAGCATGATTTAATAGGATTAAGAGAATCTCTCATTCTGAGTAAAGTTAAGTGAGCATCTAACATTGGCTTTTAAATTTATTTTTAAAATTTTAGCCACAATGTCAACATCAGCACAAACCCATCTTTCTAATTATGTCTCTTTGACAATCCTGAAAATAAAGAAAATGAAATTCATATTATATTTCCATGTCTTCCAACATAAGATAAACATTAAAAACTCAATGTATAATACTATTTTCCACAGAAACTTAACTGCACATTTTATGAGTCTTATTCCCCTAAGCTTCTTTACTGAAAACATAGTACATTTTCTGTAGCAGCTAAATTAATTTTGTTTTGTTCTGATTTTTCTTCTAGCCTAGTCACTTCACCTTAAAAATTGTTTCAATGGAAAAATATTTTGTATCTTCCCAAAAAATAACCTATCAACAAATATATCCCTTGAAACCTGGTTGTAAGTGGATTTGAAACTTACTATATTAAAAAACATCTCCGTATTTTAGTGACACAACAGCATCATTATTAACAGTACTAACAAGCTCTGAGCACCAACTTTTATCGCTAATAGGCTTAATTATAGATGTTAAAAGGCATCATAGACATAATCCATTCTAAATAGTCACAAGCACTTTATGAATTTCTAGATGCATTTTTCTCTTTAAAACTGCAGCGACAGTAACAACCCTAAAAGCAGTATATAAATATGGAAGAGTGGGATTTTCCTGCTGAAGGAGGGGAAAGGATGGGCGGCGAGACAGCTGCTCAGTCCAGTCCTTGAGGGACCCTGAGGCATCTCCATGAAAGTTTTGAAAATATCAGTTCTAGTCTATTGCCTTGATTTAAAACAATATGAGACAGAATTAGGCAGGGACAATCAGTTGTGGAAGGCAACACAGAAGTCAATGGAAATAAAGTGTGAGCCTGGTCTCTGGAGTCACTAAGCTATTTTAGGCTGGGTGGTGCTGCTTTACACCCTGTTTAAGGTAAGTCATACAGTGAAACGCAGTGTGGCGTATTTCTATTAATAACCTAAAACTTTTCCTCGCTCTACTTCTGAAACATCGCCGAAATGTATCTCACACAGATTTTAGTGAGGAAAACTAACTGACCACACTAAAGTTTTCACATATAGCCAGTGCAAATCTTAAACAATTTCTCATTTAAAACAAAAATGCCTACTCACTAAGCACATAATTTTAAGACATTGCTTGCAATTTTTATTTCTAAGAGGAAGGAACACTAGCCTTGTGTTGTTTGCACAGAGGAAATATTCCAAGATTTCAGGGTTTAGTTCCTGGTTAATTATTATATAAAAGCAAGAAGTAGCAAAACTGGGCAAAATGTGTGTGTGTGTGTGTGTGTGTGTGTGTGTGTGTGTGTGTGTTTCTATTAAAAGTTCAGCTTTTTGTAATGGGTATTTTTGTTTGTGTTATGTTTCCTGTTTTTCAAGGTTGAAAACATCCTCCAACAGACTATCTTGCTTCCATCAGAGGCATGAACTACATATTTCAAGTTTATTGAAACCGACAGGTATGAATAACCATAAGGACTTGCCTTTATAGCAGTGTCGAAGAAGCTATCACAAAAGAGCTAAAGTGGCATTTTCCTCAGTCTTTGATTTGTTCTGTATTCATCACAACTCCCAAGGAAAACACTTGCTTTTATTTTATTTTATTTTATAATTATGTTTTTATTTTAGAAACATAAAAGTACAAAAACATATTGACAAACAGACACCCATTATCATAGAAAATAGTACAATCACAACTAATCTATAGACAAGGTGATATGGTCTCAACAGTAGTTGTTGCTTTATCCATTGATATCTTCGAATTGTAGATGTATGGACCCATATACAGACATGCAAATTTAGTCAGACAGTTG